>VXAL01015710.1:449737-465045 GCA_013399475.1 Chauna torquata
TTTTTTTTTTTTTTTTTTTTGCTGAATATGCAATGAAGCTAAACCTTGCAGAAAGGGAGACGTAGTGCAGAGTCCAGCAGAAGAAATATTTTCTCTCATTCACAAACTGTTTTAGTAGGTTTCACTATAACAACTTTCCTTCAACCAACTGGCATAATTACACACCGACCTTTGCACAGCAATGGGGGAAAAACTGGAACACCACACAGCCTCTGATATACTGAACTGTGGTGTTTTGAAGAGACAAGAAAATGAGTTTTCTAGTTATTTATGTAAGCAATTCAGAAAGTACATTTACTGGTTTCTCATCTCAGAGAGATTTTATTTTGTGGGGACTTTTCAAGGACAAAGGTTTCAATTCCAAAACTTTACCCATGAAAAGAAAAGCACAGAAGATGAAAACCCCATAAAATTATTCAGCAACAAGAAGCACTGCACCGCTTGCTCACGTAGGTAACTTCTCCGTGTCCCTGGAACATACAAGGGCCCAAGTCAACCATGTTATGACAGCAGCATTTACTGTTTTGTCTCACGTCTACAGAGCTCCTGATGGATGCTGCACTGCCCGCACCACATGTCATCCTCCCCCAGGCACCCGCAGCCGCTGCCTCCAGAAGATAAAACGCTCCTGCTGCAACAAGGAGTCAATAATGAGATACAAGAAGAGTGGACTCGCATTTCCTTCAGGCAAATTAAAGGGAGGACTCGAGTTCACAGAAAGGCTTGAAATAGAAGGTAGAAGGAAAAACGACTGATAAAATACAACCCCAGAACCTTACAGGGTGCAGTTTATACATTCTCTCCTCCAACACAAGTACTATATCAAACGGGGATCTCCAAACACCCGCCTGCTGGAGCTCCAAACGCCAGAGCCAGGCAGAGGCATCATGGCAGCCATGTGCCCTGCTCCACTGAGGGAGAGCACCGGCACCCATACCTGGCCAGGCCCAGGACACAGTGACGTGCCACTGCCTTTTAGGGAGTAATCCTGCCACTCTCAGAGAGGGCTTGGCTTAAGGAATACGCGTAGAGGTCTCTCTGTTTCAGAAAGGAGTGCTGAGCAGTTCTTTCCTCAGCAGCAAGAGCCCTCATCTGGGCCCTGCCCTCCCCACATGTGCCCAGGACCCAGTTTTCTCCACTGAGCCCCAGGTTTTTGCCCCCCCCACCTTTTTTTTTTGTGGGGTGGTGGGCGAGCTGTGAGGGGACAAGAAAATCATCTCACTTTCTTATTCCTCTTCCTCCTTCTCAAAAATCACCCAACATTTTGGGCACTTGATTTACAGCAATTTGCTTCCCAGTCTTCTCTGCTTTTATTCTAAATCATTAGTCTCCTCACAGCAGCCCTCAGAGTCTCCCTGCTCTTACTTCCCCAGCCCCCAGGCGAGCACAGCTGCACTTCAAGGCTCCCCATAAGCCGAAACAACGGGCGTTAATTGTTTATGTGCTGCTCACTGCTTCCCTCAGCCAGCACTGGCCTTAGCCGCCTTCCTCCCACCCCAGCACCAGCCACACGAGCCCCAGCAGTGCTCTCTCTACCTTTTCCGAGAGCACCAGGACCTGAAAGCAGAGCTGTGAGGCTCCTTTGCATTTTCCCTTCCTTTTCGGTTTCCTGCACTGTAATTAACGCCAGCCACAGCGGACAGATAAGTGACAGGGGGGAGAAAGTGGCAGTGAGGTGCTGGCCTCGCTGCCCATAATGGCAGGGTCCTTCCCAGAGCCACGCCGCACGGGGCAGAGGTTGGCTGTTACAGGCCACATGAGCCACAAAGCCAGAAGTCACTGAATTGCAAATACAAAGATTTAGAAAAGGCACCATAAACAATTCCACCTTTACAGTGACAGGAAGGACATACTCCAGTGGTCTCTCGAGCGTCTGCACTAATGACCTAGGCAGCACGGCAGAGAGGTGCATGCCCACTCAAAATGGAGGCCAAGGGTGTCTGAAAATGTTGGATGTAGGGGGAAAAAAATACTTTTACAAGCATTTCTCTAGAAAATCCAAGTTATAAAGCAGCAGATAGAAAACTCCAGTGTTGTATTTTCAATAGCACAGTGTCTTACTACCAAAATAGTCCTGTTAAAAACAACTGGAGTATTTCTGCACTCAGGTATTACTGTGCCTGACTGAAGAATAGCACAATTGTTCACTGTAAAACAGACAAAGCACATATCTGAGAGAGCGTTAAGCAAAGCAAACTGAGAGGTTTGCAAAGATTACTGGACAGGGTAAATGTACTGGAGAGAATTAGGGAGAAAAAAAGAAGTGCCTGTACAGAAAAAGTGGGAGGTAGAACTGACTTCCCTCTTCTCAACATTTCTAAGGAATACCATTGCAAAGTTTTGACAATTACGAAGCATGTTAGCTAATCATGGAAATTCATCAAGTATGTCATAAGTGACAAGGAAAGAGTACTTGACTGCTAAAATTGGATGAGCCACAAAACCTCCTGACAATCACTTACATAAATCACAGGAACATATCCATCATTTGACACAGAAGGTGTTTCCAGAGAGTAATATTTTCATGCCAAGAACAAGGAAGTTTGTATACCTCATTTGGAATCACACCATATTTTGATTATTACCAAATCAAAGCATTTCAATGAAAAAATGGGTTATGTTTTTGTGGTTTAAAACTGAAATACTTGCAAATGACGCAGAGGAATTTCACGTCCACACCAAGGCAGCACAAGCAGGTCAGAGCTGCATGCCAACAACTGAGGGCTGCCACTTGTATGTAAGTAGTGAGGAAGGACAGTCAAAACACATGCATGTTTTAGGCAGCAACACTGCAATCCAGGAAGTAGCACCAGATTACAAATATTAACCCTACATGGTTTACTACATTACTGAAACAAAAGAAATGAGGCAGAAGGTTTATTGCATTTTGTTTCAAGGACAGTACACGTGACATTACAACATATAAAAAGTTAAGAGCACTTAAGTAAGAGCAATTGTGATTCTTTGTTTTCAAGTGTTAGGTTCTGGTTTTGCATCCATAACTGGAAGTGTCCTAGTTTATTTTGTTGGTGGTTTTTTAACTTGTATCTCCCTCAGCTCCCCCCCAGTTATTCCAGATATGAATTTATACCATCATTAGAATGAAATTTCACTTCATCCTACCACAAATACATACCCAAGGAAACAAATTGCAGTCTACTTGAAGACAAAGTATTGTTTTTTCTTTGCAAAAGGAAGCCCTGCTCACCTCCTGTGTGTTCTTCAGAGCTGATCCCAGCCAGAACTGGAACTGCTCTTCAGACATTTGGTTGCATCCACCCCACACAGGGCACGCTCTGCATTACTGCTATTACAGCAAATAACTGCCTTCCTTTTCCATAAATCCCCAAGTATAGAGAAAGAAACAGCATGTGGACTAACACAGGTTAGCAGCTGAGCAGCTTCAGCAACTGATACTCACACAAGGCACAGGTTTCCCTTCAGGAAGGGGTGGCACATGAGACACAGTAGGTTGGTTCTGAGTATAAGGTAACCGGAAGATGCAAAGAGCAGCAATAAAATACACACTTCTTGACATATTATTCCAAGAAGGAATAACTTGCCATCCACAGCTTCTTTCCTTGCTTCTGCAAATATTTTTTTTTCTTATTCAGTCTAATAGTAGTTCTCAATATCACACCACGGAATTTTATGTAATATTATGCTTTGTCAACATCCCATGGACTTTGAAGATGTCAATGATAGCTTTAAAAATAGCACATTTGTTCTGTTCTCTACCGTTCTTGAAATGCTGTCAGAAGATATATTGATAATTAAATCTCTCAGTACATCAAAAGACATCCCTCAACCAGGTACAATGCATGCACTCCAGCAGTACAATTAGTCTGAGATGGCATCCTAGATTTTCAGCCAACAAGGTCAGAAGAGAAAAGACAGGAAATAACACCTATTCAACTGCAACCATTACTGGCATACATCTGTGAATATGTTTGCTGTGCTTCTTATTTAAATCTTAAACTTGTATTACTAGTAGAAGGAGAAAAAGATAGATTATATAGTCCATAAATAAAATATAGGATGCTTAAAAACAGATTATAGAACTATATTTCACATGCCCAGCATGACTTGTAATTTCTCAGCAGTTCCTACCATCTTCACACAAAAATTTCTGCATGGTTGCCACCTACTTGACAATGAAATAAAAAGTAGATTGTCCCAGTTAAGACATCTGCATATAATATCGTGCAAGTTACCTTGGTTACCAGAACCACAGGCAGGTGGATAGTTTAAAAACAGCTTATCTTCAATTATTTTAAAACAATATTTTCCAGAAAACATGCTCAGTTAAATTACCGACTGCATACCTGCGTGTAAGCTTGCAGGAACACGGTAAGCAGCTGTAACTCTCCAACAATAGCAGCACTGGTTATGGTCACACAAAGGAAACAAAGAAGTCACGGATATTTATACTTTACTCTGTTTATATGACATTATTTTATAAAAGCAGATAAATCTGAAATCCCAGTTCTTTGGATGACCTGCAGGGAACCCAATATAATACAGCTCAGTAATTTTGCTGTTTACCTCTCCACAGAGAGAGAATTACGTTTCTCTGCCCATGCTGTGATTTACAGCGTTCTGTTTAGTTTGTGCACATAGATTCCTATTAAGACCATTAAATCATATAGCCACTGATGGACCTCAATTAGCACTGAAAACACACAAGAAAAGCTTTGTTAAAAATAGTTAGCTGACAAAAGACATCCTCGAATCCAAGTTTTCTCATACAACAAAACAAATAACCTGATTAAATAAAATACGATGGGAAACTAGTTGCAACGTTAACTATGGAGAAACACCCCAGCAGTTCATAATGAGCATGGGACTGTCATTTATCCCAAAGCTCAGAACAAGGCATTGTCCATCTGCTCCATCACTTCTTTGTTACCAAATCCATGATTGTTTGCAAGCATATTAAATCCAATTAACAGTTTTTAGGAACAAGTATCTGGCCTTTGCTAGGAGATGTAACGAACTGTTTGGAGAGAACTCGGAACCTCTCACTGAATTCCCTTTCATTGTGCAAGTAGTCCAGGCTCCTTCCCACCCCCAGCCCCAGAGGATGGATTTTGTCACGGTCACTTCACTTGGGGCTGAACCCTCAGAAAGCCAGAAGAGGCTCAAATGGACAGCCCAGAAAAAAACTGTGCCTCAGAAATTCATTTGAAACAAGGATATAAGGCACAGTTTGAGTATGAATTCAGATTAATCAAGGTCTAAGGGATGATGAGAGCTTTAAACTTCCATCAACTTTGGCATTTGGCAGCACTGTCATCAGAAAACCAAAACAACTACACAGCAAAAAATTAATTATACATTTCTATTTAATAGTCTATCTGCAATCTACTGCCAATACTACAAAATTTGTTTTTTTTTTAAATGTATAAATATATTACATTTAAATCCATCTTAAAACTCCTAACAGAAGATAAATTAAGATTAATTTAATGATCATGAAAACAAGTTTAGAGGTATATAACCTACTACAGTCTCAAACAACCCTCACTGCTGTCTTTACTCTCTATAAAATATAAGACAAGACAAATTCTTTTCCAGCTTCTCCAAATACAATTATCTCAGAGGTTAATATCGTCACTGTGCAAACTTCTAGCTAGTAATTACAACAGACGAATCCTTAAAAAAAAAAAGGACAAAACCAGACTTTTTTTTCCCTTCTTAAAAATATCTATCTATATATATATTTTAAAAAATCTGAGAGGACATAAAAAAAAACAAAAATGAATAGTTCCTTTTTACCTCTTTTCTTTCCCACAAACAGCTGAAAATCATGTTCAAAAAATCAGATTAAAAACGCTTGCATTGGTTGGCGTGGTCTAACACCATGTAATATGTTTTTAATTACTGTAAAAGAAATTCTTCATGTGTTTTTAAGAATAATAGAGGGATTCAAAGAGTAAAATAAATTTGTGCAGTAAATGCACAAAAGGAACTTTCAGGCCTTTACACTGACAGCAAACTACCAATCCTATAAACCCCAGCCACTGGGCACAGCATTTTCCCTCTTGTGCAGCCCTGGAGGGACAGCTACTTAATGTTTTAAGCAATGCATCCCAAATCAGACAATACTGGTCCTTAGCACAGATTATGGGAAATTAGTAACACAGCCAAGGACCATATAACACGAACGTCCTAAATGCTGAGCTACTTTCTAAACAGCCGGCAGTGGGAGGAAGGAGCCTCGTGGAATGCCAAGGAATTAAATTTGCCTGTTGGCAAGAATGCAGTAGTTTTTCTTTTAGATGGAGGGATACAAAAAGAAGTGAGGGAATGTGGCCAGACTATGGCCCCTTGGTCCTCAACTTAGAAAGTGACCTAGCTAATGACTGTAATTTTTCTTTTTGCATCTAAACTGATGAAACCATGACCTATTTAGACCTTCAGGGGAAAAAAAAAGTTCCAAAATAATGCAGGTAAATTCTTAACTGCACTTAGTGTCAGACATTGGTGATCCAGGGATAATTAGCAGTGAGGAGCTATGAAGGAAAAATTATAGATATATTTGTGCTCAAGTAGCCAAGGGGAACTTTTATAGAACATACTCCACATATTCCGATACAAAAGTAAAAACAATAGGTATTTTAATTGCAATCATCTCTTATAAATTAAATATCCACTCTCTCTGTGACTGAAAGCAATAGTCCACACTCCATTCACAAATGGCCGCAAACTTGTATTTTAATTTCCAGTCTTCTACACCTGACTTCTGGTATTTATCAGAAGTAACATACGTGTTTAAGAAGGTAACCAGCATGCATCATTTTGCCTTGTTAAAATACCGTCAGGAAAGAGCAGTACTTGACTCAGAATTGCCATCTTATTGCAAGGAAATGGCCATGCCTTCTTTTATAAGCATGCACTTTAACAAATCTCTGTATAGTTCAAACAAACTGACCTAATTAGCAGACCACAAACCGCAGGACAAACGACGCAAAAGCTTCCCTGACAAGTGTGTTTGCCTTTCCACTAGTGACTAGGACCATATTGGGTTTATTACTTTAAAAATGTTCTACAGAGATCATACTTTGACTCAGTAAGATCATACTTTAACTCAGTATCTAGAAATATAACCCTTCCCTTTCTGGGTATTTTAATGACATTACACAAGTAGTAAGAAAAACAGTCCTGATGTTAACTTCTTGAAGAGAAAAGGATCTGGGCAAAACACCATCACTGGCAGGTAGGGTTTCACGTCTTCCTCCTACTTCTTTCCGCTGATTTAGTGCATCCACATTAGCAGATGGAAAGAAGACAAAGATTTATTTGCTCATAAACACTTCTCAAGTCAGTTGCAGACAGCTGCCCTCTGTCTCAGGGAGAAGACTGTATTCTGACTGGCACATTAAATGCTTTTGTCAATATATATTCGGCGTATTGATATCAGCTGCCTCTCATCCCCAACCAGTACCCCTTCCTCACTCCCATGGCACATGACATGAAGTCTGACTTCTCTTCAGGAGACAATGAAGAACACACATAATCGCATGTGTACACTCATCTTTGATCCATATACACTCAGGACACAATGAATAATTTCCCCTCCATTATTCTCACCCTGACATTTGACAACCACAGAAGAGAACCTAGCCACTTTAAAGTGAGATGATTCTCAAACAAGTCAACAACACTGGAAGAAAGAGAAACACACACTTTCAAATAAGCAAAACACCCTGATCGGGCATGTGTCCAGACTCTTCTCATTTCAGAGGTCAAAGAGATCTGGATTTGAATTTTGCAATTTGGAGCTCACTCCAGACCACCTCTTCCATCTTCTTCCACCAGCTGCAGCTTTCAATCGAGGCAGACTACAGCTAGCAAGTCATACAATTTAGCTGATCCAATAAAATCATCCAGATGGAAAAGATCCCTCCTCAAATGCCTTGTTATCTTAATTAGATAATAGTTTTTAAAGTTCGTTAGTTCAGGCTGCTAGGAGGCAGACACATACATATGACTCATTGAAATGACTCTCTGGGCAAAGTTCAACTATCTCCTCACACCTGCATCTGATTTAGCATGACTGTTTCTTGTTCCTTCGCTACTTGCCACATCAGCTCCTTGAGGTTATGCAATTTCCCCAAAGTGGGGCAAAATTCCACCTCCCATTTCTCTCCATGAAATTTATCTTTGGAAAAGGTCTCCTTTGCCTTCTCTGGAATAAGTCTTTTCTTTCTGCCACCTTGCTATTCACACCAAATAAAAGAGGCTACACATACTAAGCAAGCCAAGAAAGGAAAAAGTCCCAGATGATTTAGGAAAGAGTTTTACATGATTACAAAAAGTTTCCAAAAACTAATAACTTTCATAGACTAAGCTGTGTCCTACATTAGCCGAATGATTTGTTTTCCATGATCTCCTTTGGTCTTTTGAAATCTCTCAAAAGCAGCACATTTCAGATGATAATTTGCTTTAGGTCTGTTAATTTTTGCTGCATTCTTCACAGAAAATGCTCCTCTTTCCCTTCACAACAGACGTTTTAGGAATCTCCTTCTGTTCGTTTTCTGAGATGCTCCACACATTCTGGATGTGCTTCTCTAAGAAAAGCTCCACTGAACATGGCAAACACATGCGGATGCAACTAGGATGAGCAAGAGAAAAACCACCTAAAATTGCCTCAAAATAACACATCGTAAAGACAAAACACATTTACAGTCATAATATCCACAGTTTACACATAAAAATAATCTGATGAGAGACAGAGTTGTTAAATAAAATTCTGGAACTTCATTAGGGACCCATTGCTGGAGTGAGACATTTACCATGGATCTCCTGCCACCTAATTTCAGCCACCTGAAAGCCAGGCATCAGCAGAAAGCCAGCAATAGAGGCAGAGTCAAGAAAAAGTGATGTGTTCCCCCAAAATACAGTTTATTCCATCTGTCCATGGCCTCCGTGACCTGGGTGTAAACCATGTGGATACCAGCCTGAGGAGAACGTGACTCCCTCTGCAGTTGTTCCCTCTTTTCACTGCCTGGAACATGAGCTTCATGGCCCATCCTGGACACAGGATGGACAAATCCCGATGTTCGCTTTTCAGAAGACTACCTCAGAGCAAGACAAACTCCTCTTTAATAGCAGGTACTTCATACATCTCATACAGAGATGATATGCACTTTCATGTACAGACCTCAGCACATCTTGTATATAGACACTGAAAGAAATTATGAATGGAAATAACACTCACAAGGGCACCCTACTCTCATGATGTGCCAGTGGCACCCAGCCACCACTTAACCAGGTCTGTCAGCCGCATGCAGCAGGTTTACGTCCACTCCATGCTCCAGAACAGGCACAGATGAGCATGTCCTACAATATTCTGTACAGCTCACCAATGCCCTATTTGGTACCTCTAAAAAAGGAGACTGTATAAGCAAAATAGAAGCTGATCTGGTGATGGAAGCGTAGCAGCAGGAAAGAGAACTACTCAAATTCATGTCTTTATGTGCCAGAAGATGCTTCCCAAAGGAAATAACTCACTTTCTTCTTCACCGAGGAAAAATGATGTGGCAGTCATGAATGAGCAAAAGGGAGAGGAAATAACAGAAAAAGAATTGAACACAGCCTAAAGCCCATTGTGCAAACTGTGGATTTCAACCTGAGAATGCTGTCTAGGAGAACTACTGCCACTGGGCTAAGTAAGCTGAAACAACCTGCTGTTTCAAGGCCACAAGCTAACACCCCGCCATAAAATGGCTCTAAAGTAAGTTATTATGAAACAAGATTAGCTGCACATACTGGGCATGCAAAATTCAACATACAACATCAGGCCTGCCCTTTTGCAAAAGAATAGCAGTAAGATAAAGATAAATTTACTCAGAACATGATCACTCGTTTTATTTATCAGTCTAGGGCATGCAAATCCAAGGCACTACGTGAACAGCCTGTAACAACACTTTATGACCCACACTGATATTTTAACACATGCTCAAAAGCTAGATACCCACTTCCTCCCAAGAGGAACTGAAATATATAAGGCCCTTATGCAAATACTGAAGCAGTGTTATTTATCTAGAGATCCCAGCTCAACCACTGTAGGCATTCAAAAAAACCAGCCCTGGCATAAAACAGATCAAAACCTAAGGTTTAGTAAAATAAACAATATCTGGATATAACCAAATGGGGAAAACACAGTAAGCTATTTCAAAGTTAAGGCTGTCTGGATCTAGATAACACTGGGTCCATTCTGTGCTCCAAGATACCGTCATCATTATTTCAGCCTTTGAATTTTTGTTGTACCTAAAAATGAGGATCAGGGTCAAGCATGTCCTCCATCCAGCGACCTGAAGGCTTTCTGTTCTTGTTGCCTTCTGTACCCCAGCAGCAGACCAGACTCGTCACATTGTTTACAAAGAGCTCAGCCTATTTGAGCTCTCAAACAGGCTGCAGCTTGCTCAGCCTCACCTCTGCCAGATCCCATGAAGACTCACAGGGCACTAGGACCACTCTTCCGAGGAGCCTCAGGGCTGTGCCAAACTCTGAACCTGAACGCATGCACACTCCCAGCAGAAGTGAAGGCACGCTCTACCTTTGCCTCTCCATCTTACTGTCTGAATTTGGAGGCAAACCTATTTTTACTAGAGGGTTAAACTAATATTCAGGGCAGTAACCCAGAAGCCTAGCTGAAATACAGGTGCACACAAGGGGTTCCCCAACTGCTACAAGTGGGTCTTCCAAAACAGCTGATAGTACTAACATCTTAACAGGCTGCAGCAAGATGTACCGGATCTCAGTGGCATGCAACAGCCCAAAGACAGAGGAAAAGATGACTGCCAGCATGTCTTCAGCAAAAGGGGACCACTGGTAAGCCAAAAGAGAACCCAGCTTTTGCAAGAAATCAGCCTGCCAGCACCGTGGTAAGGTGCCATCTGGACACGGTCCTGGGCACCCTGCTCTGGGTGTCCCTGCTTGAGCAGGGGGTTGAACCAGCTGGCCTCCAGAGGTCCCTTCCAGCCTCAGCTGTTCTGGGATTCTGTTTCTGAACACAGGTGCCGACAGCCGGGAACTGAAATTTAGCTCAGTGGCCAGGTTTCTGAAGGCCTGTAGACAGGGAGCACAGAACCTCTCGCTGCTGCCCATGACGGCAGACCACTGCTACCTCAACGCAGGATTCAGTGCTATTATAAGAACTGTTTTCAGATCTTCTCTTTGCAGGAGATGGGAATGAAAGTAAGAGACACTGTATTGTTTTGGACAGCAAAAAAAGCCATGCATTGGAAAAAGGATAAACCAGTACAGAGATGTTGATTTTACAATGCTCAAGGCTGGCGGTCACTCAGAGCACCTGCGCTACAAAGGAAGCACTCAAGGATGGGCTGGAAAAGAGAAGGCATCAGTCGAGGCTGCCCACCTCTGCCACAGCCTTTCTGAACATTCTTACAATTACTGTCACTGTTCAGAAGATTATGTGAAAGTGCAATGATTATAAAAGAAAGGTCACGGTGAGCAGGGAAATCTCTTTCACCCACTGCCAGGTGATTTTGAAAGCTTCTGTATTCAAATTTCCACAGGGTAAGAGACTGCAGCTTAAAAGCTTCCCTCTACAAGAAGGAAAGAGCTTTTGCTTGCAAACACCTAAGCCAGAACTCGACCGCAAAGCATGACGAGAGCAAAACCAGACCCCAACATCTCGTGGCTGCAGCCCTTTGAACCAACACCTTGCTTCAAAGCCGTCCCTGCAGCAGGCGCACCATATCTTTGGAGGTGTCACCAGTCTTTCACGGCACTCCACGCCTTGCCTTTGCTCCTCTACGTGGTTTCTTGTCCACGTATCCCAAGCAGGTGCTGTTGTATTTGCTGAAGAACGGAGACATCTGCTTTGGGGCATCCACAGGCCAAAATGATGCATGACTATCAGCTGTCTTATCAGACAGGGTGGAGGGCAGGGAGGAAGCATTGTAGGGAATTTAATAAGAAAACAAACACACAGGTGCAAAGTTAACTGCATCTGAAATAATTGTTTTTGCCTTAAACAACAGGTTTATTTATATATTTTATATACACCTTTCAGGTGTTAATAAAAAAAATCACAAAACAACAACAACATGCTGAAGATATCAAGACAAACAGCCACAGAAGAGAGTCAGAGGAAAGAGCAAAACAAACACATAAACAGAGCAATTTTGGAAAGGGAATTAGCTCTCATAAAATGTTAAGCATGCTAAACTCTAACATGTTGATTTTCTAATACAAATGTAAATTTTACTTAAAACTTAATTTATTTTCTTTGCATTTTTCCAGCACACACATTACAAGCAAGTTGTTGCTAGTGGGCTTACTCAGCTATGAACACTACACTAACACTATCAGTAAGATCAATCATGCACTAAATTGCTACTGAAAATATACTCTCTCTTCTGGCTTTATTTCTCCACATGGTTGACCTGCTATTTTCCACTGTACATTTTTTATGTAGGGAGTAACTGCATTTTGAAGTCGCCTGCAACTTAACCATTGGCTTTTGCACAAGGGTCAATATGAAATATTTTTTCCTATACTCTGATGGTACCAAAAGCTGTGGCCAATATAAACACCCATGCCTTGGTCAGGTTTTGTTTCAGACTGTGCTGGTTAACCAAGGCATTTACAGGCTCTGAAATGGAACTACATCCATTTTTGTCAGTTTTCACTGACAGATAAGCCAGCAATATTTACCCTCTTCTCTTCAGAGCAGGATGATTTCAACCACAGCTCTCACTTAGAAATGAATTAAACAGTAATTACACTTAAAAAAAAAAAAAAAACGCTATCAGCAAAAAGATAACTATCAACAATCTAGCACCACCATTTCAAAATGAAAAGATGCTTAAAGCTCACAAAGCCCCTGCTTGGCTTCAATTTACCGCAGTGAAGTCCAGGAGGAACCTGGGCACCCTTTAATGGTTTCCAACTCGTTAAGCAGACATGCACCAAGTGACTGTGGGGCTGCAGGGGCAGGGACAACCCTGTGGCAGGTGCTTCTGATGCTACAAATACTGGTGGACCCAATGGCCACCTTAAAATACCTGAAAAGGAAGCTTCTTTTTCTAGCAATTTTTTTTCAATACACTGTCTGTACTTCTCTGCCCCTTTGGGAGACTTAAAAGGCCTGGAAGACCAGGGGGTGTGGGGGAGAGGAGCAGCATTGTGGTTTCTTAGTTAATATTTACCTTAGCACTCTAAAGAAATTTTCTGAAGAAAATCTGTTTTTCTAAAGAAATCTGATTTTCTCCAGTGGGATACTGAAATGTGAGTCTTAAAGACACCTTCATTTTAACTGAAGGCTTTGAGGTGTTCCATTTCACTGGGTTCACACTTTGTGAAAATGCTTTAGATGCTGAATTTAAATGCGGTTTAAAAAAGCTTGGAGAGTCTCATCCCATTGTTTTTACTCTCCCATGGTTTACAGCTGTGGTAACAAGCCTGGTCCGTTAGCGTGTGCCTGGCCTGTTTCTAACAGGTGTTCTCCACTACCTTGCCCAACGTTGCCGTGAACTTCAGGGACTTCAGGCATTTTAAAAACGTACCACAACATTGTCAGGGCATGGATTTCTGCCACGGCTGTGACATAACACCATAGCTGCTGTGCAGCTTACAGAAAACAACACATACCAGAGAAAGAAGAAACAAAGAGTGTGGCATCATAATGAAAACTGAAAAGCAAGCACTGGTAGTCATCACTTTGGGTTTGGCTCAGCACTCCTTCAGCTTTCATAACACCGAGCACAGAGGATTTCATCTTCTGTGGTTTTGAAGACAGCTGATTCAGAAAGCAAAGCCCCCGTATCACTTGCAGCTCCCTAGCTCTTTGATAATCCTTATTCTAACACTGACCCAACCCCTCTGTGCTGGGGCTGGCAGTGCGAAATACATTACACCTTGTCGCTCAGGCAGAAGGAGGGATATAGAGACCACGTTTGGGGTTGTGCACGAGACTGCACGTGGCTGCATAATGCTGAGCAGGCCACTCATCTTCCCCATGCTTAATTCACCACCTGAAAAGCTGGGATCATGCTTAACCATTTCAAAAGTCTGCTACAAGGCTAAATTAATCAGCATCTGCTCCTTGGCTCAAAGGTGCTGAAGCAACTGATACAGCCACTGGGTTTCTCAGAAGTAGGTGGTGAGGAGGGGAGGCATTTTGCAACGTACGGCGTCTCCGAGAGAGCTGCCATGTATAGGGGACAAGTCTCCTTTGTGGGGGGTGAGGAATAAAATGCCATCTCAGGCAGGACGTAACAGTGAGCAGGGCAACCTGGCGCATGCAGCCGCAACCCTCAAGTCCTCAGTATCTGTGGAGGTGGGCACTAACACAGCAGCACACTGGGGGCTGCACGAGCCCCTCATCTTTACTGCGAACACTTCTCGGAGGACAAACTGTATTACCTTCTCTTTGCAATAAGAAATTACAAGGGCAAAAACTGATATGTCTAAGTGTACAAAAATTCTCCAGCTGAGCTGGGATTTGAACCCACTTCCAATCCAGGGCCTTATCTATCAAGCAAAGCTGCCCAAAAAGATAAGCTGTGTTTCCACGTCCTTGCTAAAAAAGGGTTTTCTATGTGTTTTTCTTCCCCCCCCCCCATGACCTAACTCTTTCTTATTACTGTTTCCCTTGGAAACAAAAATGTATTTTGCACAGTTTCCTTTGGTTTGTCTTTTAATTTTTTTTAAATAATTGTTTCTAAAATAAGGATTTTTTTTCTTTATAAAGTTCTATATGGCTCTTTCCGATAAATGCAGAATGAAAGCCTAATGGAGTTTCACAGCCACAGTGTTACTGAATAACCTTGATTTATGGGTCCCGGCACCACCCTGTACAGACCTGACCCAGGAGCAGAAGAATCTTGCCCTTGTGCTTTGGTGACATGGCTGCTGGACCAGCAGCGCCTTTGAGCAGATTTCAGACTTTCCAAGATATATTTTTACTCAGGAAGTATTTCCTGAAAATCACAAGCAAAACAGGTAGTGTACTGTCTCCTTGTGATGTTTTCACCCTGCTGGACAGCTAAACTCCACCACATCACCGTCTCACTCCCCCTCCTCAAAGGAAGAAGGGGAGAAAATACGATGGAAAAGGGCTGAAGGGTTGAGATAAGGACAGGGAGATCACTCACCAATCACCATCACGGGCAAAGCAGACAGCATAAGAGAGATTAATATAATATTTTTGCCTATTACTAACAGACTACAGCAGTGAGAACTAAAAGCAAACTGAAAACACCTTCCCCCCATCCACCCTCTTCTACCTCCTCCCCCCGAGCAGCACAGGGGAACGGGGAATGGGGGCTGCG
>VXAL01015710.1:465475-502671 GCA_013399475.1 Chauna torquata
GGTTCAGCTCTGGCCAGCAGCGGGTCCCTTTTGGAGCCAGCTGGAGCTGGCTCTGATCTGCCATGGGGCAGCTGCTGGGCTCTGCTCACAGAGGCCACCCCTGCGGCCCCCCCTACCAGAACCTTGCCACATGAACCCAATACAATCCTGGACATTAGCCAATAGTCCCATGTTTGTGCCAGAGAAGAGCATATTCATTTGTGTCTGCAGTCCCATTTTTGGGAGAAGATATATTTCATCAGAGGAAAACAACTTTCTTGAAGAAGATATGCAAAATAACTTTTTCAGTAAACTGGCTTAAAATCCCAAAGTCACCCATTCTGGCAACAGAGGCCTGGTCAGGCTGCACAGGACAGCTTACTTGGATGACAGGACCAGCTGTAAATCTTAGGCAGTTTCCCACAAGCTTCCCTTTCACAAACATGGACACACACAGTGTACATTTTGATGGGAGAGAACAGCACACTTACTCACCAGGTGACCTTTTTTTGGTAGGATAGGAGCTTTACCTATGTTTGAAGGACACTGGGACCTTATCAGAGCAAGGAATCTCTTCTATTGCTCCTCTTACCAGAATTGCTGTTGGCCCCTGCTGCAACCCCACTGCAGAGTCAAAAGTTATCAGAGGTGAACTTCAATAAAGAAGCAAGCTTAAAATATTTTTTTAAGAAACAAATGTGTTACACAAGCATGCCCTCAATCCTTGGTTACTGAATATACCCAAAGAGGACAGTGGCAAAACCAACAACCAACTTTGCAAAATTGCGCAACCTCAACTGTGAAGCCAAAGCTCCCAAACCACAGCCTCAGGTTTGCAGAGCCAACAGGTTAGGCAGTACTAAATCCAGGCAAGCTTACAGGCCAAGTCACAATAGAAAATACTAACGTTCCTGACAGCTCCATCTCTTCATAAGCAATTACTACAAGACCACAGTATGGTCACAAGCAGATGAGAAATTAGGGATGGCCTTTGACAAAGTTTTGCTCACATTGCAGCATCTGTGAAAAGTACGTCTTGTGTTACTTCTTGTCTTCTGCCAAAAGTGATGCAACAGATTCTGTTATACTTCAGTCAAGCTTATTTCATTTTGGAGCCACTAAAAGTTATAAAGCCATTTATGAAATTCAATGAGTAATTTTCCTTTCTTTTTAAAATATATTAAAAACAGAATGCAATAAAAGTCTGATTTCAGTGTGTCAAGGTACAACTCAAAATTAAAGTGCAAAATTATTACTCACTTTCAATTTATCGTTGGTTTGCAGAATTTACATACATCCAAATCTCAATAAACAGAACTTCAGAAGGATTGTAGACAAGGAGAGAAGAACTGGACAAGACTGGATAACAAAGAAGAGCATCCAAGCCAAGCTTCTGTCTTTTTCTGGCTGTAAACCTGTGTCCTAGCACCTCAAACCAAAGCTGAGAAGTGGACATTGCTTCAGCTCCAATGAACTGCAGGAGCAAATGTTTTAAGTTCATTTCAATTAATTTTTACTCATATGCCCCGAGTAGCCACAAAGCCAAAATTTATTTCAGCATACGTTCCCCACCTCTTCTCGGAGGTGAAGAAAAGAAAGAAGGGATTGGCAAGACGTATTTAAATTCTAAAATAATCCTTTCAAATGACGTTTTGCCAGGAAATTTCCTTCAATGTAACACAAAAGAATTAATACAAATAGACTGTCCTTGTAAAGAGAATTGAAACATTCCCATTTTCTCTCTGATGCTAAAACCTTTTAGCAGAATCACTGTAAAATAGTTTCATTCAGGAACAAGAGCACAACACACCAGACTTTTTTTTCCTAATTTCAGAGATATTGAAGCTCTTATTGCTCTAATCCTCCCGCAAACATCACACCACTCATAGCCCACTCAATCCCCAACTCGCACGACCTGCTTCCCTTTCCTACCCGCGCCACCTGTGCCCGTTGAAATCTTCTCTCCTACACTCCTTCCCCAACTTTCCCCAAACAAAACTCACGCCACTTGTTTCAAATCCTTTCTGCAGACCCCTCTTTGAGCAGAAGGGCACCTCTGGCCTTTCCTCTCAACACGAAGGCAAGAGAGGACGCGTGCCTGGGGTTGCTGCGCCGTGCCCGCACGCCGGCTTTGACGCTGCCCGTTGCAATGCCCCCGGAGAGGCAGAGGTCTGTGCGTGTGGCAAGCTGCAGGCTCCAAGACGCCTTTGCTGAGCAAAAAATCTCCTGGTTTGATACCCAGCTGCTCCAACCCCTTGTCTCCCTGCTGTCCCCAGGTGCTCGAGACCATCCTGCCCCAGAGGGTTCAGCTCCTACAGCAGGGAGAAGAGCCCACGTGCTCTGCATGCAGCCTGCCCTCAGATACCAGCTGAAGATGGATTTATTCCCAATTTACCATTGTGGAGGCCTGGAAAAAAGATGCTAAAGAAAGGCAAGTGACTGTACAAGTGAAATGAAGACATTTAACATTTCTGCTTCCTCAGGTTTTGCTTGCTTCCCCAGGAGAAAATCCTCCCCAGCACAGGGGGTGACCATGGAGCCGAGATGCTCCTTCAAACCACCTATGAAGTATTTTGGCAGATACATGGGATTTAAGCGACGCCTAGGTCTCACATGACATGGGAAATTCAGCTTTCCACAGATTAAAACCTTTATTCGTTTCTCTGCATAGCCCAGAAGCATTGATCCCCAAAATGACGACTTGTAGCTGTGACAAAACCCAGCTAGTGAGTGGCACACCCCAGTTCATCCTTACGGCTCTGTCATATTTATCCCCATTGAAAACAGCTTTTTTTCCAAGCAGCCTACACAGTCATGAGAAGTTACAATTTTGACCAGATCTGTCAGCAAAACACTTTCTAAAATCTGTAGTCCAACGCAGAAGAGAGGGGAATGTATGAAGAACCACGTCACAGTTCCCACATTCATCCTCTCCATCAGGTTTCACAGTCCTAAGGAACCTTGCAGAGAGAAAAACTGAGCTCCTCTCCTTACCTTTGACAGGAAGCAGTGAACAATGTCCTCGTTCCTTGCCCTCTCTAAAATCTCACTTTAATTTGCTGTCCTGGTTTTTTTTTATTATTATTATTTGGATTTACTTACATATTTAGATGATGTAATCCCTGCACAGGCTGGAGCTGTCTCACGGGCAAGCCACCAGCCACAGCCTGGAGCAATAGGCAAAGCCCATGTCCACCACCACCTCAAGAAGAAGAATGAGCCACACACTACAGAAGCCAACAGTTAAAACCACAACTCTGCAGGAAAATCTTCAAAGACAAGAGTTTCACCTGATTTATTTGCTTTTCTTTTTCTGTAAAAAAATAAATCTTGTATGCCAACCAATCACTGACAAAGCTTTCCCCTTATTTTAGCTATTATATCTATTCATAATATTTGAAGAGAGGTGAAGTAAATGGGTGATGTATATTCCACTTCTTTAAAAATGAAAGAAAGAATGGGCCAAATTCTGCTTTCAGAGTAAACTCACATAAACAGCATAACCCAAAATAAACTTCACTTTTAAATTTAGTGTATTCTGGTTTTACTGAAAACACGATCTGTATCTATGTGTGGCAGCTATGTGCAATATCCATAATGTTCCATGATTCAGAAGTTGGGAGACCCACTGGAGAAAAAAAACAAAGTAGATGGTGATTGCTTGACTCAGTAACAGCACTAACCATTTATATTTTATCCATTTCTGTCTGAAAGGTGAAAGAAGAGATTTGTATCAGTTTCACCAAAAAGCAGGGAGGAAAATGACACATTCCCTCTCCTCCTCTACTCCTGATGCCACGGGTAGGTTACAGACTTTTGAACTCCTTGGGTCAAACACAGCTGAAGTTCGCCAAAACGAAGCACTGCTCGCAGCAGCCCCCCACCAGCCGGCTCAGCCTGGCCAGTCCAGGAACAAGGAACGCAGAAACACGCGAACGTAGCAGCTTCCCAAATCAGCCCTGGATGCAAAAGCACATAGTCTGTATCTTATTTTAGTAAGCACTTCCACTATTCAAGCAGGGTTGTCACTTTATAATTAGCCTAACGAGCTCTGGTGCACACCTGGGTATTACCCAAAGCCACGTATAACCATGGAAAGTGGAACTTGTTCCTCTCTCTGGGAAGATGGAGCAGGGAAGCACGACCACAGGCTCCACTCTGCAATCGGGATAAATGGGGCAAAGGCGATTTACAAGAAGGAAAACTGGCTTTTGTAAAGATTGCCATCTCGTACCTCCAATCACCACAGCATAGATCGTCCACACACCATTCAAGCCTTCCCGAAAAGAGGGAAGATTAATTTCCTAAGCCATAATTTCAGTGGGTCCTGTCCCATCTGCATTCACCGCTCTGGACTGCAAGCATCACTCGTAACAGCAACCAGTAAGCAACCACTGCGATCAGCAATTTTTAGAGATCGGATCCATAAATCAACATGCTCATAGAGCCTGGGACTTGAAACAGATTCATTGCCCCGCTCTTACGCCTACAGGCCATTTGCCACAAAGCCACCTAGTAACAAGGACACTATGGCAATTCCAAGGGAGAGGGCAAACGGAGGGTCCTACATATTCATGGGTGTGCTGGCCTGCTGCAAGACTGGGACAAAGGCAAAACCACTGCAGGAAATCTGTGATGCTGAAAGAACAAAAACTGGTACATCTGAATTTTGCCCCAATAAGACATCCAAAACAAGCAACAGGGAAAGCCACTCATTTTCCAAACAAACTCAGTGTGTGGCTTTTCCACAGGCAGTGGAAATAGAAATATTTGTTCTTCCATGAAAGCACCACCTCTGCCTAGTCTGGTTTTAAGCACAAGCCCAAACCTATATTCAAACCCATGTAATCCAGGTACAGTTCACATTCTCATCAAATAACTGCAATCTCAGCTAGTCATCTAGACTCTCTCCAGGGTTCACGGCCAAGCTTTAAGGCCTGAGTCACCTGACCTATTTTTTAATGCCACGTCAGGATGAAAACTGCACCCTGGAGCGCTCATTTCTCTCCTGCAACACTCACACACATCCAAAAAACCCACCTCATAAAAATACGTCTGCTTTTGATCTAACGGATCCAGTTTATTCAGCCTAAAGAACTGGTATCCAGCCCACACGTCAGACCACGCTAAGCCATAACGCTCCCACAGCACGCACCTGCCTGGGGCAGGACTGGCAGGTGGGCACACAACGGGCATCGCCCCAGGTCTGGCACCAGCCCCAAGCCGTGCTGGCCCTGTGCCCCGCTCCAGGCACGGCCAGCTAAGGGGCCACACTCCACGTGCAGGTGCCCTAGGGCTACCTCACGGCATGCACACAGGATGGACTACCAAGGCTTGGCTGGGGCAGAAGATAAACCCTTCTCTCTGCCCCTGCTTTGCTGGATTAGATGGATTCGCTCGCACGCCAGTTACATCAAGTTCAAGAGGGAGATTTCCTTTTCCTTTCTCTTGAATGTTTCTTGTTAGAGGAGGTTGAGTCAGTGGGACACCTGGGGATCAGACCAAACGAATTCCAGGACAGAATCAGAGCCTCCAAACCAAATCCTGCTATCGCTGAAATGTTGCTAGGTATCTTTGTTATTCTTTCCAATATTTGTCTTCTTGTTTTGGTGCTGTCAAAATGAGAGTGTTTTCTTAGCCCATGGCATCATTACCGTACTGTAGGAGCTTATGTGGCATTTCCAGCTCCCAGGACGTAACGCGGACTGTTGGAGCACACGCTCCTGCCTAGGAGCTTGCAGGGTGCAAGGACTAAACGGCAAGATATAAAAAGGCACAGGTAAACTGCTACAGTAATTAGATTGAGCAGTTGACATGAATGGGAAATAGGTTGGTTGCAGCCTTCATTTGTTAAAAGAAAAGTGCAACCAAACAAGTTCTAAGAGAGATTTTTAGCACACGTGTATGTTTTGTTATTGGCAAGAGCACAAAGATTATCAGTGACTGCACCTCTGAGTCCCAGAGTCTCATTAGCTCCAGGTATCGATCCACAAAGTACATCTCTTTTTCTGGGGACAGCTGGCCAGGAATGCCCACACTGACCCCAACTACAGCAAGTTTCACAGGACCGTGCCATTGCTCCCCGCGTCCATCGGGTCCGTGCCTGTGGACACTTTATTACCCACCAGTCTCCCCTGCTAAGTAGCAAACTGCTGGGATTTGATTCTCTCTTTGTATGAGCGTATTTATTTGGTGGGGGTGATGGGATACTAACATCAGGGTTTAACTCAAGTACACAAAAGCCAGGAAATTCACAGCTAAGGCTGAAAATGTGTGCTGACACTGCAGCATTATCTCCTGCCATTAAGCCTTTTCTGGCTCTTTTGGCACAACTGCCTGGGTTAAAGCCTGCATGTCAGCAGAGATTTTCAGGCTTCACCATGAGTTTCTTCGCTTAAGTCAAGCTGCTGGCATCGCTCAGATATATTCTTCCTAACATCATATGAACATCTAATGAAGATCGAGCGCACACACGCACACACTCATGCCTTTCCATGTGTGGTTTCACCCTTATCCAGCCGTGAATTCGGCATGAACCGACTCACAAAATCCCAGCCATCCTTCCAACGTGGGCACAACGGGGGATTAAGTGGCACTGAACGGCACTGACGGACAGACCTGCAACCGCAGCAGCGGGTGTTGCAGTCCAAGGACCCAGCTGTGGCTCCAGCCTGGACACACGGGACAGCAGGAGGGGAAACCCAGGGATGGGCACAGCTCTCATGGGGACACTCATGCCAAAAACAAAGTTGGCGTGAGCTGAAGCTGTGGGTATTTCACAAGAAGCCACCGATTCGTAAGAATGTGAAGCCGGGGGGAATATATGCGGAAGTGGCTTCCCAGAAAAGGAAAATCTCCATCTGAATGCAAGCATTTGGCCGGGCGGGCTGGAGCAGGGCACCGCGCTGCAGCCCCACAGCCCCCCTGAACCATCGCCGCTGCATCGCCTCTTCCCTGCCGTCCCGAGGGGCTCCGCTAACCAGAAACTACCCTGGGGCAGGGAAAAAACACGGAGCAGTACGGAGATGAGGATTTCACCCATTTCTGCTCGTGCGACCAGCATAGCACACAACAAGACGCCTTAAATCAGGTTAAATGGTTGTGAACCACCCTAGCGAGGTGTAAGCAGGGAGGGGGGCACACAGCCGGGCATCCCACACACGCAGCTGCTGCCACCCCGCTCCAAGCCCAGCTCTCTTCCCCATCATTAAATGTCCTGTCAAACAATGGTGACTGCAGCTGCCCTTGTAGCCGACAAAACGGAAAGGGTACAGCCCACGCGTACACATTCTCCGTCCACTTTTCAGACCAAGGCTGTCTGCAAATTTAAGAAATTAACTTAAAGAGAACTACCATGAGATCCTATCTCATCAGGAACAAAATGAGCTAACTTAGCTCTCTAAACCAGGCACTTTAGAAATTACAAACTAATCTAATTAGAGACTTTATCTTGTCAGTTACAAGCTACTTGTTATACATTTACTAGTAAATTAAAAAAAAAGGGAGGCTACTTCCACTGGCCCACAATTTAGCAGCTTAATACAAAGGACTTGCCAGAATGACTCACCATCAAATAAAAGGGCAGGGTTGGATTTTACACTTTTAAAGACGTGTAGTTAGTATAATCTATAAATAACTGAAACTGTGTTTCTGAGTGAAAGGGCCATTGTTCATTTTTATCACAGGTGTGGGGAGAAGTGCTATGGGGAAGGCAAGGAAAGCTTTCCAGCGGAATGTTATAGCTTATTTAAAAAAACAGAACCACACAAAACAGAAGGCACCTTTGGGACAGTAGTTTTCAGGTGTGCTTCAGTACAGGGGCACGAGCTGTGACAGTGCACACGCCAAAGGGACAAACCTAACCAACACGTGCAGGGAAGAGAAAGGACACTGGTAACAGATAAATTTGCATTTCATGGGGCCTCTAAAACCCTACAGAACTAAAGTTCCCTTTAATACAGTGTAACATAACATAGCTGCTTAGGAGGATTTTTCTAGATGAATCTGAGCCACTTTCGACAATGACTCTTAAGCAGTTCCACAGTCACTCAAAGCCTAAAACTAAACCAGTAACAACATTGTTAGCAACAAACGAGCTCAGTTCCCAGTTCTGGTTCACTGGGCAACCACAGCAGTATGTCTTACCACAAGGGAGGCCCAAGGTACAGTCACAGGCAGGCACGTTCCTTTTGATGGCACCGACATCATTTTGACAGTAAAGTGACAGTAAAAATTTGGCAGGCAATAAATTCCTCTCCCCAAATGCCACTGCAACAGTAATAGCTGTCAGGAGCAGACAATGTCTCAGGCTTTACAGTCTTAACCAAAAGAGCCTGCATCTCTGCACATTAATCTGACTAGAAATCAGCAGGTCAGGTCCTGCTTCCCATCAGGTCCGGGCAGAATCCATCGCAAAATCAATCGGCAGCAGGGCCAGAGCTCCCCAGATGGACAGGGCAGTGGTGAACCCAGTTCCCAGCCAATTAGTCAGCCCCAGCTGATGAGCCGACGTGAGCCCCACAGGGAGATGACCCCCTGGTCTCAAACCCGTCAGGGACTGGAAACCTCAGGCCAAAATCACTAAGTCTTCCTTGCAATTAACTGAAACAAAAAGATGAAAATTGGGGTGGAGGAGGTTGCTTGGAAAGGCAACCTTGAAACCAGTCGATAAGCAGGAAAACAGGCAGAAAATAAAATCCAAGGCCATGATACGTCCCCCTCCCCCCATAAATGTTTTATTCCATAGACGATGGAGGGCTCAGTCAGTCAAGATCTGCAAATTGGTAGGCAGTACATTCTGTGCTGTCTGTCAGTATTACACATCCTAAAGGGCTGAATAAATAATTGAAGAATAAATAATTGTGCCAGGGCTTTGTCTCATGGGCCATTTTTATAGATTGCTGTCTAATGATAGCACCATCTGCGACACTCTGCATTAATATGGGATAAAATTACATAGAGCTTTGTTTGCTCTGACACTGTGATGTTACGATGTCTCTTAATATTATCTCGAATAAAAGGCTAGAACAATGATGGAAGTGTCCCAACTGCTAGGAAACTCTCATTTAGAGAAAACCAACTTTAAGCGATCAGAGATGTTCTCCCCTCAGGGACAGGCCACGGAATAGTGGGGAAGCCTCGCTGTTTCCAGTGCATGTCAGATCAATGTAATTAAAACCAGAGGAGCTTGTTAGCATGTTTTTGTTATTCAAGTCCAATTCAGAGACGCTAGGTTAAAAGCGCAATGCTGGCAACTGCAATGAGGCAGCCCGGCCACCCTAGGTAAGCTGCACCCAGGTCCCATCCCTGACTCGGCACAGAAGGGGAGACAGAGAGAAACCTCGGGCTCTCGCTCCCTAATTCCGAGAGAAATAAGATGACTTGCATCAGTTTAATCTGACACAGAAGCAAACGATAGGTGATGGCGGTGCCCAGCAAGGAGTCAAAGGCTGTTTGCATGGTGAAGAAAGCAAGCTTTAGCTCCATGATATGACCACCACCTGCTTTCCAGTAACGCTTTACACTTAACAATTCTCTGTCCAAGAAACATTTTTGCCTTTATTTTTAGAAAGAAAAACCTGAAGCCATAGTTAAATATTCACCTGCAATACAGCTTAAACAGGCTTGCACTTCTGCGTATTTCTTCATGCCTGCAGGACACCGGCAGCACTTCCCTCCTGAAGCTGCAAAGGGGCTGCAGACATGTCCTTCCCTCCCTCTCCCCCCAAAGGTGCAGGGTGACACCAGTAACGCCACCCCCATCCCTTGCACACACAGTGCACATCTGTACCTGCAGGAACGAGCAGCTGCCAGCCCAGTGGGTCTGCACGGATTGCAGCTATTTCGGGGTCTGAAGGAGTCAGAAGAAACGCATTTGCTGCCTCAGAGCTACTACTTACCTGCGGAGCAAATTGTGAAACTGTAAGTGGGTTTCGCAGAGCACAGTCTCACCCCTCTCACAATCTAGCATCATCCCGGGGAGATTTCAACGCGCAGAGCTGCTGCCTCTCCAGCCGCAGCCCTCCGGCATGCGCAGATCAAGCTCCTGGTTGGCTCCCGAACCCAGAACTGAACATTTCAATTTTCACATCCCAGCATAGCAGCCTGCAAGAGACATTTGGCAGATACAGCTCCCACCACTACGGCACCCATAATGTCAGGACTGCGATCGCTGGCTTCAGGAACCAATTAGCAAAACAAGAGTTTTCAAACTCTCCATGGATCAAATGGAGCAGAGTTTCAAAAGCAGGAGACACAAAGGATGAGGGCTTGTGGTGGGATTTGAAGAATAAAGCCTTCCGGCTGCTCCAGTCACTGGGAATACATTGAAGGGAAAAGCCTCTTGCCTACGAGCCTTTCTCCTATCAGAAAAAATCTGCTTAAATCATTCAATCCCACCCTAATACCAAATCCAGGACATGGTTAGGCTGGCCAGGCCTCTGGAGGCTGAGTTGTAACTGGATTAATAATTAAAAAGAGACCTTCCAGCAGGAAGATGCCTTTATCAGTACAATGCTTCTCTAAGCAGATCAACATCATATCTGCACTCTCATCCGAGTGGATTACGGTTGAAACAACCATGCGCATGGTTTAAATAATGACAGCGTGCAGTCCAGTTTCTCTCAAACCTCAGAAACCCAAGGATATGACAGATGCTCCTAAACACACAAATACAATATGGCAGCAGTGGGGAACCCGTTTCTGCAAGAAGGGCCAGCTAGGGCTTTCAAACATATCTGGGCACTTACACATTAACCAGGATGCACACACGCAGAAATCAATAAGTGACTGCAGTTCATGTAAAATGAACTCATGGGCTTCACCCCCAGACATGTATTAAAGGAAATCTACACCGAGATCCAAAACCAAAGGTAGCAGCTTTGCAGTTCAGACTCAGAAATTCGCCTTTTGGATGTGTTTCCAGTGCTCCCTGTTACAGACTGCGCAAATTCGAGATAGCACAGGTGCTAAACAATGAGGCCATGTGATTTATGGGGGGGGGGGGAAANTACAAATCAAGTAAAACAAGCCCAAGCACAACGATACACAATTGAGAGGTGTGTTCAGCACGGATAATGTATTTATAAGTTTCCACTTTATCATTTCTATAAGTTGCACCTAAAAAAACCTCCTAAAACAACTTTTGCTTTGGGGATGTACTCTTCATGTTTGCTGATGGCAATTTAAAAACAGGAAAAATTCCCTGGTGGGTGTTTGGAGCAAGCAGACATGCCATTTAGCAAAACTTATTCTAATACTGAAGCACCACCAGGTGTATATGTGAAGCATCTTGGGCATGCCTTTCTCTTCCTCCCGGAAGACACAGCCTTCCTGGAGAGCAGGAGGTGGAGCACAGCATGGGTGTGCACCTGGCTGCATGCGTCCCTGCAGAAGAACTGGGGCATGGGAAACAGCACAGACGCTGAGACAACAAGGGAAAAATATTCATCAAATAAAGAAGGAAGAGGACTGGGCAACGTATCAGAAAAACACATTTCTTCAGAAGAAATGAAACACTGAGAGGTTGCCCCAGCCATGGTGAATCTGCGAGTGCCCCCAGCAGCCGCCCTGTCTTGCTGACATCCTTCTGCTTCTGCTGCAGACAGAAAGGGGCCGGCAGCCCGTGCCATGCTGGGGTTCGGACATGCCAGGCAGCTATTGTGCTACAGAGGTCAACCCCAAATCCCATCAGAAATGGCACCGTGTGCTGGCTTGGCAGGGGCTGCAGAGGAAGGAACAGGAGTGAGGAGGAGGAGGAAGGGTTTAGCCCTTGCCAAACTGCAGATTAAAAGGAGGGAAAAAGAGAAAAAAAAATACAAATTAAAAAAAAAAATCAAGACCACAGTGGCATTAGGGTAAACTTTCTCACAGCTGAAAATGGGAAGGGGTGCAGAGGAAGATGTGAGCTGTGCGTATCAGCCACTGCCTGCTCAGGCTTGGAGGGTGAAAGGGGTTGCTTTTATCGAAGTAAAGCAACCAAAGAAAATAATAATAATAATAATAAAAAGTACTGTTCTTGACATTAAATATTCATGGCAGCAGCTACAGCGTGGCTAATGGAAAGTGTCTGTAAAACCTTTAAAAACTTTGTTAATGCACGGAGACCGGCAGAGGTCACAGCACGCTCAGAGCAAATTGGGAGCCATCAAACAAAAATAGTTTGTCCCTTTTCAAAACAGCACTAAACAGCTGTGCATTTACTGCACTGAAACCAAAACAGCTGAAGGCACCAAGAAGGGTCATAAATGCTCATTAACACTACTCCGGGTAGCCAGCCAGTAAAACCACACTTTGCCAAAGTGCCCGGTCTGTCCCCGGCTCCCAGCCCTTCTCCTCAAAACAAACCCGTTAGCACACACCAAGAGCCTCTTGCTCCTTGATTTTGGCACCTTCCACCATTACTTTACTCCGGACAGCTAAGAGGTTCCTGTCGCGCGGCCGGGCCGGGCCCCGTGGCAGCAGGCAGCACGGCCTGGTGCGGAGCAGTGCCGCCAGGCCTGGCCCAGCCGCCGGCCCACGCCTCGCCGCCTGCTCTGCGTGCGCAGGGAGCGGGCGTTTGTGGACAACTTATGCTTGGCGTAATTGTTTACTCCCTCTTGACGATGCAGGAGAGTGTAATTTCAAGCTGCCTCCAGCTAGTCTAACAGAGAACAGTGTGTGAGATACTCCAGCGTCACATGGGCTTGAATAAAAAGCACCACTTTTAACACAGCGCATTGACTCCTGCCTCCCGACGGCTCCCCAGCTCCCCGGCCTCAGCAGCTTTCCGTAACCACCTCATCCTCGCAGTGCCTCGGCGCAGCAGCGTTTCAGTCCTGGCAGGTGTCTCCCAGCATTAATGTCATACATATAATAAGGATGATAAATCACAGAGCACTGCCACCAACCCAGACACAAAAGCAATTAAAAGCCTGTAACATCCGCATGATGAGTACTAGCCACAAGGGCAGCTTTCAGGGTGCAAGGTAAGCACTGCCAGCAGGTCATGAGCCATGTCGCTGCTCGCAGCCCAAAGGTCAAGCAGGTGAGCGTACCCAGCTGCTTTAGATGTATATAGGAAGACGTCAAGGTATACAAAATTGCCCTGATCACTCTTTCTCCCTGCTGGCCAACAAACTCCATCAGCATGCAGCTCCTGCTGCATCAGCAGCACATTTCTAACACAATTTCTAATGCAAAGATCAAATCAAAACACCCGTTACTTTGTTTTGCTCTGGATTTCAGAAAGCACAGCACTTGCATAAAGGTGTTTGCAGTGCAACAGTAGATCACATTAAGAAACCAACATATCAGTCATATTAATAATTTTTGTCATGGATTTGAAGGCACAGTGATCTGTCACTTCTGTTACTTGGTTCAGTTACTCTGCACTGGTTTGCTTATCTCCTATGGCTTGCTCAGCTTTCCAACCACTTGTATAAAAAGGTTTGCTCTCTTATTTTTTAATTAAAAAAACAAAATAGAAAAAACACATTTTGATTCACTCCCAGGACACAGAAAAATTCACTTCTGATGGAAAAGAAACCAGCAACACATGCAAACATTTCCTAGAAAGACAACAACTGTTAGTGGCCTTTTTAGGTTAACATGCATGGCATTCCTCAACCTTATTTCAAATAGAAAAGGTCGCCATCCCTTTTCCTTCCTGAGCATCATTAACTCTCTTTATTCTGCGGGGCCCAACACTATACTTCCACAAATCAGGCAAAAATTGTGGAGGCTTTCCAAACTGTCATGGTTTTCTATGTGCCCTAAACTCTGCTGGTCTAGCTTCAAATATGCCCAGAGACACAAAATTACCTCCCACACAGAAAAATTCAGAAGCCACCTCGCATGATGTACTCCAGCGCCTTGGAGTATGCCCGTTCACACAGGGGACACCTTTGTTAACTTTCACATAGAAAACCCCAGACTGGGTGAAAGTTTTTTATTTTTAAAAACATCCACTTGGTTTCCTGAACTGACACCCAACACAAGCAAGAATAAGGAATATGACAAGATTCCTTAGCTTTATGCTCATAGATACCAATGCATGTCCCTCACCCATTCCACATGTGGTCCCATTCACCATTTGGCCACCAATTTCCTTTCTGGTTTCTCTGTTTTTAGAGTATTTCCCAACAAAACTCTCAAACTATTCAGGCCCTTGCACACACTTCCCCTATGCTATATCTTTAGCATAGATACTAAATAGCAACACCTTTCACACGTTAAGCATTGTGTCTGTTTTTAAACAAAGAGAAAAAAAGACCAGGTGAACTAATCAAAGCCACAAGCACAGCATACGAGAATTCATATTCAAGACACTTCTGGATGAAGTTCGGCATATTAGATCACACTTTCCTGCAACACTGTTTTTATTTATCTAGACTTTGCCACAACAATAAATCAAATCCATGCAAAGCCAGAAAGCATCATAGATGCCATTATCCTCAATAGACTTGCATCAGCGATGAACATGACTTGCAGCACCCAGAAGAAAGAGAGAAAAGTGCTGAAAATAAGATATTAAGAGGCAAATTAATTGGTGACATAAGCAGGTACAAGTACATTGAGTGAAATGGAGTAGCTTATGCCTGCAATGAATATAACCATAAGCATTTAGCATTTTCTTCCTCGAGTCTTTGTTTAAACAAATCTGAATTTATTAGTCTTCTGCTGAATAAAATATGATAAATTCTTACTGAAATTATCCTCTGGTGAGTAGCAATAAATACTAGGCAATATTCTTTCAAGTGATCCATTATTTTAATCTGGCTAAGAGCAACTCCAGGTTTTCTGCATTCGCAGACAAAAGTTATCTTCAGCGCAATAGGCAAGTGTAAAACAGTGCGATGCAGCCAGCTTGGAGAGGAACAGGGAAACCTTCCCAAGCTCAGTAACAAACAGAGCAACTCAGACACCCCTCCTCGATGGAGTTCATACAGTAACAATACAGAACACTTCCATACATAATTTACAAGCTCCTATAAAATGCTAGAGGTCAAAACATTCAGGGCATGATTTAACATGATTTAAACGTGCACCGCATATCGGATCAGCCTGTGCAATATCAAAAAAAAAAGCGGAGTAAGAACGCAGCCAGTATGTGTCATTAGAAAGAAAAAAAGTCACTGCTTGTCAAACTGAGCATCCAAACACATGCGCACACAAACTGTCCCCATAAAGGAGAAAACAAATATTCTAAAACCAACCTATTTGTGCTCCATTACACAAACACACATCTCTATGTTACTTCAGCACTTCCCAGTGCTCCTCCAGCTGAGGGATTTAACAAACAGAGGTGTTGTGAGACACTTTCAAGCATTGCTGCTTAATACTAGAGGAGATAAAACCCTTTTGATGTTTCAGCCTCAGGAAGTTCAGAGGTCAGGCTGCTCGCCTAATTTGCTCTCTTATACAAAGATTCAAAGCAGGAAATGCCTCATCTTTAAAACGTTCCCTTGAAGGTATCATTTATGGTGAAGTTTTAACCACCATTAACCGTTTCGCACAGCAGCGCGCAACACCACATCTCGGCGCGCCCAGGCACAGGAGCACCCGGAGGCTGCAGGTCCCCCTTGCCTTCTGCCTGCGCTTCCCCTTCCCGGAGCAGCAAAATGCCTACAACGCTGCTGCAAAACCTGCTGCTAAATTGAACCATGCTAGAATCTTTGTAAAAATAAAACACCCAAGCACCTAATATAAAATTTGCAGAATAGCAAGAAGATAGAAAATAAGACAGTTTAAATTAAGTAATTATGTACATCTAAACTCTCCACTGAAGGGACATGAGAGGAACTCTATTGTGCTGGTTTTACACCAGTTTCAGGAGCGTAGCACCTGATCTACATTAGGATAGCCTGACAGATACCCAGTTCAGCACAAACCCTGCCAGATCTACGTCAACTCATCACACTTTGGGGACTTTTCCTTTTAAAAAAAAAAAAAAAAAAAAGTGAATCAGTGGAGTGAGTTCACACCAGATGTGTGCTTTCCATCCCAGCCTGTGCTGCACCATCCGGTACGGGAGCTCTCAAACCCGTTTTATTTGAATGGAAGTGCCACACACAAATGCCTCCACACCAGAAGCCCTCCACTTTGACATGGATGTGCTTTAAACAACGTAACCACCTCCACTTCATGCTTGTTTCTTTCAACTATCTGGCTGCTTCAAGGAGGTTTACAGTTTATATCTCACATTGAAACCTGAGAGTAACCTTCTCACCTCCTTGTTGCCCAAACCAAAACAGTGTAACCCTGCTTCTAGCAAACACATAAGGAAAGAAACAGAGCTGGGAGGGAAGAAGCAGCTGCTGTACTGACAGCGCTGCTTTGCAAATTCTTAATTCTCCCCATCCCTCCATCCTCAGGCTTTCACACACACAATGTGTATCTTTTTTTCCAGGAGCCTTAAACAGGGAAGAACCATCATTATAACATAATCCAGGGTGTGCGCCAACATATGACACTGAGTAGCCCTATATCTCCTAAAGCCCTCCAAAGGAAGAAAACCCAGCAAGCCAAAGTTCAACCAGCTCTGCAGCACTGCAGTTTATTTAGACCCACCTTGGGACCCTGGTGATCATTGGCAACAGCTTCTGGAAGCTCCTCTCGATGCCCAGTAGACCTGGTACCCACCTGAAGACCTGGCACCAAGCCACCTGGCAGGGCAAAAGAGCCCTGCACACCCTGGCACTGCTGGACCAGCGATGCTTTTTCACAGCAAGCAGCACAGACCTTCATGCCTGTGGTCGGGGAGGCTGCCGACCAAGCACATTGCTTCTCTCTCAAGTGTTCTCGTTACTGTAGGGGCTTATTTTAGTGTTTAAAGCAAAGCGTGTTGTTGTTTTGTTTTTTTTTTTAACCACTCCTATTTTCTACCAGATTATTTCGGTTCTTCTTTATTATCTTCCCATAGCTCCAAAAATTACAAGGACCAGCAACACACTTTAAAAATTCCTGACAAAGAAGCTGAAAACCATAAAAAGAAATGGGTCAGACAACAGCTTTGTCTATACTGAAGGAAATATTACAGTGCCTGCAGCTTCCAGCTCTCCACTTTGGCTTTCCATTGAAGCTCCAAAGACAGTGCTTTTGTCCGCTCATTTCTGTATCTCACACGCCCCTGCAGTTCACCGCTATTTGCCTGTGAGAGAGCAGTAACTGAGAGCATCCGCTGCCAGAGGACACCTGCTGCCTTGATGTGGTCCCTTCGCGCAAATGCCTCCACGTGACAGAAGTGACCTGGTCCTTTCCTCCACTTCTTGCCAAGCAGACACACAGAAACAGCACCTACACGAGGACGTTCTGCCAGGAGCGCACTGGCTTCCCTGCTCCGATAGCGTAATGCCAGGTTCCCACAAACCCAGCCGCGAGATAACCACGTTTCCAATGACTCGGGGAACAAGGGCTTAAAGAAAGTCACGGCATCCGCACCAGATCTGGAGAGTCTCCCGTCCTCCCCCTTCTTCCCATTTGTCTTTTTCCCCTGAGTATCCTCACCCAGGAGTTGTAAGGGAAAGCAGATACAAGAATACGCCATTGTCATTAATGAATTGCCTCAGTCATGCCGCTAACAGCCCCATTTAATTGTACAGTAGTATTTGCTTGGCAGCTTCTACCACTATAATGTAATAACAATGCACTGCGCTGTCCCAAATGAACTACCAGGGCTCAGTTTACCATGTCACTTTATTCTACACACCAACTACCCGAAATATTATCCACTTGACTCTTACTGTGCTGCAATTACGCATATAGTCAAGACCAGAGTAGTCAATATCCATCTCAGCTTTCACGACCAACCCATGGGTATGAGGTCAAACAAATTTTACCACACAGGGGATGCTTACCAGCAGCATCCTCATCACGGGACAATCTGTCATTAATCATGAGGTGAGGTGTCCAAGCTGTCTTTTTTTTTTTTTTTTTTAAGCTTTTTGTAGTAGAGAAATGAAGTCAAGATTATCTATATATCTGGCCTATCGATATTAAGACTCATAGAATGGTTTGGGTTCAGGAAGGAAGCATCACACACATGGAAAAGAGTACCAAAACCTAACCTGAGTCCCACATTTAGCAGGAGAAGTAGCTCCATGGGATACCTTTTATCTGAGGCTCACAAAACACTTCTAAAAATTCAGTATCACCATTTTGGAGACAAACAACGAAATTACTCAACCAAAACAGTTGGAGAAAACAAAACCCACAGCTCTGCTTACTGCATTGCACTGCACAACAGACTTTTTTTTTTTTTTTTTTTTTTACTTTGGTGCTATGTCTAAAAGATAGTAAAAACTTTTCACCTTTTTACTAGACAGGCACTATTTTAAAAGACTGCATTTTTGAAAGTATATACTGTTTTCCTTTAGACTCCACGGACTTCTTTATCCTGCTAATTGACACTGCCAGCTTCATGAGAATCAATGGAGCTGCATGGGTGCGAGCACAGCGAGCTGCCCCTGTTAACAAGCCACTGTAGACTCCAGCCCTGATCCTACTGGGAATCCATAACAGCAGCTGCTCCCCATTGGCTTCACCAGGAGCAGAGAACCTCCTCCGAGCAAAAGAAAGCGATCCTATAGAACAGGAATGATTAGCAGAAACTCAGATGGAACTGTTCCTGTGCTCCCGTAGACAAGACATACTTGTAATTTCCAGCTATTTAAATGCAATGAGGTCAGAGTCGATGAGAAAGGTCTGGTACAATTGATCCCAGAATGAGGCAACAATAACACTTTGGAACCAATATGGATTTTTTTTAACAACAGTGTAACAGGGCATGTTGCAAAAATAGCAAAAACTGATCAATATAGAAGACCTGTCTTCCACTGAAGAGCCACTGCTGGAGTCTCTATTTATGTGTACATTACTAGCAACACCATACACTGTATCAAATTACAGTACGATTTTCATTTTAGTGCATGCAGTTCCTCCCCACTACCCTCACAAGTCTCATGAGGAATCATAGTTAGGCATAGCAGGAAAAAAAAAAAAAAACACCTTTGGCTACAAATGCAGTTGTCTTGTCTTATGACAGGAAGCTTTCGTTTACAGCCCAAAGCATTCACACACAGATAACTGGAAAGATTGGTTTCTTCCTCCCCACACTTTAAATATTTGCCTAAGCCATTCCCATCTCTTCCCTTTCAGTATTTGATAAGAAGACAGCTACCATCACCATCCTGCTATTGTTAAACATTCAGGCTCAGCTACTGATAAAAAACAGAATTGAGACACGACGACGGGGAGGGTAACTACAGTCAGAAACGTGACTTTCGTTTTCTGCTCTGCACAGGCTTCCTGGGCAACTCTTGTGAGCTGGCTTGGGCTGCAATTTCCCAAAACACAGTGCTCGTGACACTGCTGGCTTCAGGCTTCCAAGCCTCCTGTCTCCTGCCTGGCCCAGCACAGCTGTGTGCTTGAAGATGCTGCAAGGCTGAAGTGACCTAGGCTTAAAACAAAAAAAATCCTAGAAAGTAAATAAATAAAGCTGTTAAACAAACAAACAAAAAAATACACCAGGTCTCCTTGGGGCAGGCCAAGGGGCAAGGCACGGCCAGTCGGTGTTCGCTCCCCCCAGCTAACTCAAGCCCCATGCAGCGTATCTGAGCGGCTTTGGCTTCAGAGACCAATTCCCAACCAGAGGTCACACGGCTGTGTTGGTGATGCCTGCCCCTCTGGACAAACTGGAGAGCTGGGCAATCACCAACCGCATGAAGTTTAACGAGAGCAAGTGCCGGGTCCTGCACCTGGGAAGGGGCAACCCTGGCTACACGTACAGACTGGGGGATGAGAGGCTGGAGAGCAGCCCCGCAGAAAGGGATCTAGGGGTTTTGGTAGATAGCAAGTTGAATATGAGCCAGCAGCGTGCCCTGGCAGCCCGGAGGGCCAGCCGTGCCCTGGGTGCATCAGGCACGGCACTGCTGGCCGGGCGAGGGAAGGGATTGTCCCGCTCTGCTCTGCGCTGGTGCGGCCTCACCTCGAGCACTGTGTGCAGGTTTGGGCACCGCAGTACAAAAAGGATGTGAAGCTGTTGGAGAGTGTCCAGAGAAGGGCTACAAGGATGGTGAAGGGCCTAGAGGGGAAGACATACGAGGAGCGGCTGAGGTCACTTGGTTTGTTCAGCCTGGAAAAGAGGAGGCTGAGGGGAGACCTCATCGCGGCCTACAGCTTCCTCACGAGGGGGAGTGGAGGGGCAGGCGTCGATCCCTTCTCTCTGGTGACAGTGATAGGACCCCAGGGAATGGAGTCAAGCTGTGACAGGTGAGGTTCAGGTTGGATATCAGGAAAAGGTTCTTCACCGAGAGGGTGGTTGCGCACTGGAACAGGCTCCCCGGGGACGTAATCACGGCACCGAGCCTGTCGGAGTTTAAGAAGCATTTGGACTATGCTGTCAGTCACATGGTCTGAATTTTTGGGTAGACTTGTGTGGAGCCAGGAGTGGGACTCAATGATCCTTGTGGGTCCCTTCCAGCTCGGAATATTCTATGATTCTATGACTGCCAGCTGGTTGCAGTCACACGATGGCCCACACCTAACCCCCCAGAGATGGGGTTACTTCTCCCTTGGGGGGTTCAAAGCAAACTAAGAGAGCAACAGTAGCTTCCTCTTCAAGTCTTTCAGGCTTCCCATTCAGTCCTGGGCTCTTGCTTTCTGGGCAGCACAGCTGAATTCAAAATGTTTGCAGCTGCAGACTTTCTGGAGCACTCACCCTCCCGAGCCTGAAACTGCAAACTACGCAAGAAAGTTCACTGCTTGACACCAGATTTCAGAAGCAACAAGATCCCCATTTCCCAGTGGCTCTACAACAAGAGCTCTACCATCAGCTCCAGCAGATCCAGGAGAGCCCCCACCTGCCTCCCGTTCCCAAGGAAAAAGCATGCAATAGCTTGAAGCAGAGGGTTTACGTATATGGGAGCAGAGCTCTTCGATGTACGGCACTTCCTATAAAGAGTCGCACAAGTGACTCGAGGTGCCCAACTTGAGTTCAAGCCAGCTCTTTCTTCCCTCCCTTTTCCACCCTACTTCTCTTCACAGGTCCATACTCATAACAATGGAAGAGTTTGAGTAAAAGTGTCATCTGCATAAAGGCTGCCTAGATACTTTGAAGACAAGTGCCACAGAATGTGTGCAAATAACGGGATTTCACTTTATGGCACGTTTAAAAGAAAATGCACCCAATGTTACAACTCTATAGGCAATAAGAAAGAATAAAGAGTCCATGGCATACCGATAGCACAACTGAAGCTAATGGCTTGGGGTGGGGTACTTTACCACATTTACACTGGTAAAGTAAAACCCATTTACTCTGGAGACATGAGGAGGTTAAATGAGAAGCTACCTCAACTTTCAAATATAATTCCATTGCTGTGAATGCAAAGCAACACTGGCCTCAGAGCATTTTGCAGATATTAATTGAGGACCAGTGGACTTTCCAGGGAGATATCTCCCAACTCTACAAGTGAGAGAAGCAATATCCCAGGAAAAAAAAAAAAAAACACAACAACAAAGATGCATTCCAGACCTTTAATGAAAACTAAGTGGAACATTATGTAGTATGGGGAGGGTCAAACATCTCGGACCATTTGACTTGTAAACAGAAATGGATTCTGCAGCCTCTGACACACAGCACATTTAGCTCACGTGTGACATGAGACTTTGCTGCAAAATGACACATTTACACATCGTCCTCCATCTGGCACCCATTCCCTGCTTCTTTGGAGAAGGGCACGCTTCTGCTTGAACAGATCAAAGACTCCTGGCCACGGAAAATGAACCAGCTCACACAAGGCAGCAGGGTACCTCCCAACACCTGATCTGCTGCTGATGGCAATCATCTGGCTGAACACCCAGAGCAGCCACAGCAGCGCTGTTAGAAACAAAGCCAGCGACTTGCCTATTGCACTAGCATCCCCAGGTAGCTGGGCAGGGACGAGACGAGAACAACACATTTCAAGGAAAATGCATTTCGAGGCCGCGACTCCGCAGCAGGGCAGCGCGGGATGCGCGCGCGGCCGCGGCCAGAGCTGCTGCTGCTGCCCGGGCAGAGCCTCCCGCTGCGGCAGCACTGCCAAGCCCCAGCCGCCCGCGGCGTTGTCTGGGGCTGCGCAGCGAGGAGAAGGCAGCGCTGAGCTGCTTCGAGCGGAGATGTCCGTCTCCGTGTGGGTTATCGCCTAGCAATTCGGTACTCGCTCCCAACCCCATTGTTTCCTAGTCGCGGAAGAACAAAAGCAGCTGCTAATCAAGATTCAAAAATTACAAGGCTCGCCTCGCAGACAGAAAGCAATACCAAAGTCGTATCTGCTTTTGAGAAGGCTACAATTCACATAAAAGCTGAGAAGCTGTATTTCCTCTTCTGTCACCCTAATTAATTGTGCAAATGAGAACAGGGCCTAAGTGAACGTACTGCAAAGCACATCTGAGCTGAAGGCGCCTTGCAGCCCCACAGCTTTTAGCTTTCATCACAAACACATGAAATTTTGCTCATTACTATTTTCAGGAAAAATAAACAAACAATAGGCTTAGACTGTGAGTCTTTTAAAAGGATTTTTTTTCCACACCTTACCTTTAGAACAGTCATAAGCCATTAGTACATCTTACTTTAATATCTAATTGGCTTAACTGATCCAGTTCCACTTTTTCCCAGGAAAAAAAATGCCCAGGTCGATAACGCACACCAGACTCTGCAATGCCACATGAGCACATTACACCATCACCAGCAAAACCGTACACTGCAGGAACACTACCCCATCTGCTGCTCCTTGCCCTGCAGTGGTGGACCCAGGCCTGGAGGAAGATGCCATCGCTGGCAGATGTCACCTCCTCTCCAAGGGACACAGAGCTGAGAATTAGCAAGGAGGATGCTCAAGAGACCCAGTCCCCCGGGCACTGACACAATGCAGGGGCAGTCCACAAAATCCCCCAGCCCGACCAGTGTTTGGTGGTGGAAAGTGGTTTTGCACGGTTACAGCAAGGCAAAGTGAAGAAAAGGGCATACAAAAACGCTGACCTTTATTCCTTTGTTGTAATGGCCTACAGATCCCCCCCACCATACTTTACCAAAGCTTTGAAGTAAAATCCATTGTTTGGAAGGGAAATTTTCCAAAAGGAACACAAAAAGCATCTTCCCCACCCCTGAAGATACCCCAGTGCCTTGCTGCGTATGCACTCATACTCACTCACACCCTTCCCAGAAGAGTATAAAACCCTGTAGTAATTGATGCTCTACTAACTTGGAGAGGGGCTAAAGCCATACAAAGAGACCCTTTATCTTACAAACAGAACAAAATGAGGCAGAAACGAGCTCATTCTTAGGCTTATAAAACAAGCCTTTACAGATAATTATGTTTTATTACTCTTCATTTTATGAGGACTGTGTTATACAAAACAAATACCAGATGCCTATTTGTTTCATTTGGGGAAGTGGGGGGGAATGAATCTCTGCGAGCACTGCTGTAAGCAGTGCTGCTTTTAATTAAACAAAATAAATGCATAAAAATTAATGCTGTTTGAAACCAGCAGGTAGGAAGCAAATGTAAGAACTGTAGCTGCTGAAAGACCCTCTTGCCCCTGAGCTCCCACGGTGAGAAGAGCCATCCACCAGCCCAGTGCTAAGGGCCTCGAGCTGGTGCTCTTTGAACAAGGTTCTTCAGATGTCAATTTTTCTGAAAAATTAATACCAAACTCTGCAGATAACTGAAAGCTTAAAAAAAAGGGGGTGAGGAATTTAATGTTACTGCTGCTAAAATGACACACAGACTAAACCAAAAAAGCCCATGCTTAAACAAACAAACGAATAGCCAGGTAGCTTAAAAATGAGGCTATGAGCTCAAATGATGGAAGAGAAGGCAAGGAGGTGTAAAGGGATTTCTGGCAGCTTTAAAAACAAAGCAACCAGCCAAAGTGGTGGCACTGACATTTCAAAATGGGCTGGATTCTTCAACTGTTAGCTTGCTAGACTCACACAACAGTTTTCCAGAAGTGTGCAGGATCAAACCCTACGCCTGAGACCTGGAACATGCATGTGAAACATGGAGAAGACAACTGGAAGGAGGCACGCAAAGCATGCACAAACACAAAAGCAAGAATTGGACACAGCTCCTCAAGGAAAATAAAACACCCAACTTCTCATCAACATCCAGATGTCAGTGATCCACCTCTGCAGAGGCACCGCTAGGAAATCCATTTCCTATTTTCCGTGGTGCTTTCCTTTTTCATCTTAGTTGCATTAAGATCCAATCATGGAGGGACAACTGACACTTCTTTCTTAAGGTCAATACTAGGCCTACACTGTCGATCCAGTTTTCAGCATCATGCCTGATACTGCTTTAATGTTAATATTCTGCAAAATAGATTGGAATTGTGTTTGCAGGACCTCATTCCAGCGGAGAATCTTCTTCTAGAAAGATTTTCGTAAAGAGAGAGAGATTTCAAAGACATGGTGCAGTAGTAAATGGCAGATACGTAACAAGGGAATGGCTTCCACATTTACCTGTTCATTTACAGGTTTCCCTACGCTGTAATCATTGATAATGAGGACAGGTCTCCCCTCTCAGCCTCCACCAGTGCCTATTCTCAACTTCAGCTACTTCCTAATGAAGTTTGTTTACAAATATTCATTACATTCCACACTTTATTAGTCCAGTCAGTTAATTATAAGACCACAGTACCACAAAATGCAATTATAGCAATCAGTGCATTGATTATTGCGAAACATGGTTATCCTGAGAATGAAGGTAAAATACACACGAAGCATTGTTATAACAAGTAGCCATACCGCCAGGGCGATCTGGGACCACACCATCTCTAAATCCTTGGATCTCCAGTTTTAGACATATATAACACAGATCTCACTGTTAATTATTTTAGCATGACCTGTGGCAGAAAGATTGTTCATTAAAAATGAAAGAAGAGTAAAAAACTTTTTTGCTAGAAAGGATCGTTATAGGCCGCCAGAAACAGCTAACAGAACAAAAGCTGAAAACCTGTTTTCATTGAAGTTTGCAGATGCTTCTACGCATAAAGCCAAAGGACATACGTTCTAATCGCTGCGTTTGTTACGTCAGCTTGCAGCAGCAGGAACCAAAACGGCCATCAGAAGGCTGGCGGCGGTGAGGAAGAGTCCTGCGGAAGCTGGCAGGTGCAGTCATCTTTTGACACTTTGAGAACAAATGCTTAGCAGGACCAGGAGCCCACTGCCCAGCACTGGAGTCAGCACCGGGCTGGGAGCAGGCTCGGCAGTGCCGAAGTAGCAGACACTGGTGGCTCCACGTCAAGAGACACACACACAGAGTTCAACGATGACTGGAAAGCTGTGGTTTTCTCAGCTGAAAGGGGAATGAGCACCTCCCGTGCATCACAGCAACATGGTATATGTGCAGAACTCAGTTTCTAAGAAATAGATCTAAGACTTTATTACCACTCTCTGCAATTAAACTTTGGGAAGGGCACACGGAAAAGCAGCTGCATTGTGCACGTGTGAGCTCACAAATTAACTAAGGGACCGTGTCTGCGGCAGGAGGCTTGCTAGCAATGCCAGGCGAGCACACTGGGTGCCTGCACCACAGGCTTTGATGAGTCCCCGACCTCCTCCACCGAGCTCCTGCGGCTCACCCACTTCGATGGCTCACGCTTCCCCTCCACCACTTTATTCAATCACTTTAATCTTGCCACAACAGCAGCACCATGAAAAGAAACAGGGGAGCAGGAAGAGCAAGCTGAAGAGAAGTAAAAAGAGAGAAGAGATGAGATTTGGGGCTCAAAAAGTCAACTTGACAGAGGAATCTGGCAAGAGCTGACATACTGCAAGCCAGAGATGAAAGCACTAAGTACGGGACTCGTAGTATGTTTACTGAAATGGTGGCACGATTATCATAAGGAAAACACATCTTTGACACCTCCTCAAAACCAGTCCCACAGACAGCCATCTAGCAGCCTAGGACTGCTAAACGTAGGACCGATTTCATCTTTTGTCAAATATACATAAAAACTGCTTGAGACATGTGGCCAATCCAAACCTAAAACAAAGCGTTTTTTAAAACCTTTCTTAAACTGGTCCACATGCCAAAGCCAGCCACGCAGAGAACATGCCAACTAGTAAAGGGAAAGTTAACACCAGCCTGCATTAAGATTTGCGGAACTGTATTTAAAAAAGCAGGTGGGGAGGGTGGAGAGAGAAATAAAAATGAACAATCGCCTGAAATACTTCCCCGCCTTCAAAAAATGTCGCCTTAAAATCCCTACCTGTTCCACTCACCTTGCTGCTATCAGGTTTTTATTACCCTTACTTTTCAGAAATTCTCTGGCACTTAACATGCAGGAGCGGTACACAGGAATAGATCCTGCTGCCATAGATAATGCGGTTCTAAGGGAAACCCATCAATTGTTAATGGCCATGCAAATTGTTGAAACTAGAGAGTTATTCACAGTTATCTCACTGTGATTTGGTAAGTGTCCATGCCTGATGTGATCACTCACTTGATATATTATTCCATTACAACTCAAGTAGTAGCCTTACCTTTCCGTTTTTGGAAAAAAAAAAAAAAGGAATGGGAGAGAATAGGACGGTGAAGGGCTATTATTTGTTTTAAATTATTTTAAACAGCCATATGTACCTTTTCGTGTGAAGATTTTACAGTACAGTAAATCTCTCCCTGAGACTATAGTCATGCCTTACTGAAATGCTTAAACCCCTCTGATCAGAAACTAAAGAAGTTTAGCATGCAATTTCAGACCCTGATCTTGCAAAGCACCTTCTTACATTTCAACCGTACACATGGTTCCCACATCCTTTGTGGCACTGGATCTTCAAACTGCAGATCGCACAGTTTTACATTTTCTGATCAGAGTTTTCTACTGCTTATGCAAAAATTTGCTGACATTCAATAACCTATAGGCATTTCCTCAAATCCATAATGCATTCACTCTCTTGCAGAACCAACTTACTGATTATTAATTTTCAGCTTTATTGCAGCTCCAACATATTAGATGCCTTTTTTTTTTTTTTTGCTTCCTGCCTGAGATTTATTACTCTTAGCGAAGTGCGGTTTGTTTTTTGATTTTGTTTCTTCGTTTTTAAACAGCCCTTTGGGGGAAAATGTTACTCTTCTTTATAAAGTAATTCTGAAATCGTAGTATATACAAAATAAATCCTGCAATTATGTTTCTCACTAGGATTAGATAAATTATATTTAATTAAAAAAGTCTACTAGCACCCAGCACCATGGTTGGTGGCAAATCAAGGAGATGAAACATTTATGTGTTTATCTTCCCGCAGCAGCTGATTGAGTCCATAAGCAGGCACACCCATACAAGCCTTCTCAGATGCAAAATCAGACATTAAAACAAAGATTTGTCCTCTTCAGATAAAGGTTCTGACTTCCAGAAGCAACCTCTAATTTCATTCTTGCAGACTGCAGCAACTATGGTTTTGATGTGATAAAAGTCTGCCATTATTTGCAGGGCAAAAAACTGTATCTGAAGAAGTCAAGATCTTCTAGGGGAACAAAAGAAAACCAGGACTCCTAACCACGCTTGCTCTGCGGCCGCGCGAACGATGCGCGCACCAGCGTGCCGCGCAGCCGGAGCAGGTGGCACGTCCCCCGCACGGCGTGGGCAGCAGAGCTCCGCTGCCTTAGCCCGGTGCAGTCAGAGGGGACGCGCCAGCCCTGCCGCTACGGCCAGAGGAACCACGCTAACCCGCTTCCAGTGCGCATTCCCAGCTGCAAACGCTGGAACCTGCCAGGAAAGATCTATTTTGCAGAGGCAGATTTCCTCAGCTTCCCCTTGCTGCAGGTTCATGGTTGCACTGCCGTCCACGTTCCTCCTCCCAGCCCGATGCTGCCGCGCTCGTCCCTCACCGCTGCTCAGCCGGTGAAGCTCTCATCAAGCTGACGGTCTTTAGGTCACAAAGCATTCTGCCGTTGTAGGAAACCGTTTATACCATGCTCCGTTTGCAGCCTCAGAGAACTAATTGTTAATGGGACAGGGTCCCCCATGTCTACTTCTAAAACATTCCAGCACACATTTTCTGTTTAGCAACCGCTGCCAGGATTGCTAGGCGCAGCCCGTCAGCGCAGCTCTCCGTTCTGTTTAGGAGCTGAGGAGTGATTGATCTTATTGATTTGTGTCAACAGCCTGACATGGCCGTATCGACCAGCGGTAATTTTGTGGGAGGAGCTGGGAGGGGAACCGAAGACAGCACTGTCCGTAACATGCCATCCTGCCAGAGGAGAAAACACTGGAGATGCTGGTGCAGCCATCAGCGGGACGGCACCGGGACTCAAACCGACAGAAGAGAGCAGCCAGACATTTCACATGACCATGTTTACAGCAAATCCACTGCTAAACGCCCAACTGTATAATTATAATCTATTACAATTATGCAAAGAAGTAACATTTCAGAAAGGCCTTCTCATTTCCCATTCTTAGCACTGAATACTTTTGTTTTGCAGCCAATCAACTAAATTAGCCCTAATTCTGTTTCATTCATAAGCACAAAGAGTATATTAGAGGAAAAAAAGTGAACAAACAGGAAATTCACTTAGGAACCCAGGAATTATTTTGTTTTCAGGCATTTCTGAACTAGAAATCATCATTGGGAAAAAAGTCCACTCCAGCAAAAGCAGCTTTGCTGCACCGCAGAAGCCCTCAGGATAGGCACCAGGATCAGCAGTGCTTCAGCAGCTGGATGAGAGGTGGCATTTGGGGAGTCTGAGTGAAGCAAGGAGAATCAGAAGGTTCAAACATCATCTACTTTACTCTCCTCCAAACGAGCTCCACCTTTTATTGGAAAGTCGCAACTTAGACCTATGCTCACCGATGCTTTCTGAGAAGGGGACACAGTGAATGAACAACAATTAACGAACAATATTCAGTTTTACACAGCACTTTCTCTAAAATCCTCTGAAGTAACCTCCAAAAATGCTTATGAAAGCAAAGCATTCATCCCCATTTGAAGGCACATGGAAGTGCAATGACTTGGCCAGGGTGAACAGGAGGCTGGGGTCAAGGCTGGCCATGGACTGCAGCCGCTGGACCAGGCATGCCGCAGGGAGAAGGCTGGAGCTCCCATGGCAGCCCAACGGGGCTGGAGTTCCCATGGCAGCCCAACAGGGCTGCAGGAGCAGCGGGAAGCCTCTCCTACTCAAATATGAATCAGGAGCCTGATTTAGCCAACATAAACACCCCCACTGTGCCACCTTTCAGGTAAGCACCTGCTTAGCTCCAGATCTGCATCCTTTCCAAGGAGGCAGCACTACAGCACCTGAAAAATTGAGGTTTAAATCTCAGTAAGAGGCAGCAGGAGAGAAGCAGGGAAAATGCAATATATTTAAAGAAAATGGCATTTCCTTCCTCTCGTTATTGAGGAGTCCTAACCATCCTGACTGGCTGAAAGTTACGTTTCCTCATTCCAATACACGATACTATTTTAGAAAGTCACATCACATTTGGAAAGTCATCTAACTGAACATACTCGCTCTGGTTCTTTCTCAGCAAGGCACAAAATTTTGCTGAGTGAGGGCCTTTATTTCTTAAAGCATTACTTCCCTTTTCTCATATGAAACAAATCTCCTTTCTTTTGTTCTCATTTTGAATTCATTCCTTAAGCTAGATTCTTCTGCGAGGCCACAGCGTGCTGATCTCTCATCCATCTGCGTCTGAGCCATCTCCTGCTGCAATACCAGGACAAGGACTGCTCTAAACATCCTCTTCAGTTTCTTCCAACGCATGGGTGCCAGCTGTTATAAACAGCAATCTGCTCCACAAGCAGAAGAAACAGCCACCGCAGCACAGTCTGGCCTGGACCTGCAGCCCCCCCACGCACGCCCGGTGCAGCAGAGCGAGCATGGGCTGGCCAGGACACCGCTATGTCCCAAAATATTGAGGAATCTGGAAAGCTGCAGAACCTTAAATTTAACCTAAAGTTATACACTCTAACTCCTCTCCGTGTGAGGAGGGACAGGAGTATGTATCTTGCATCACCATCCAGCTATAGCCAAGTCCTTGAGAAATCTGTCACCCTAGACTAACGCAGCACATCACTTAACTTCCTTCAGAGGCCAGTTATCTGTGTATCCACCGACTATTTTACTCTGGTTAGTAAAACGGATTGTTTACCAAAGACCACAAAACTCTGTGGATTTGCTGAAAGAAACCTTGCAGAGAGAACGGGAAAACAATCACAGATAATACTCCAGAAATCATCAGATTACAGCACATTCTCTTGACTCACATCTGTTGAGTAAATAAGTGTTTCGTGCTTACCAGCTTCATCTACTTCTCTCTCACAACCAGCTGCCGTTTTGCTTTCCAGTGGACTGTTCCAAGGCTGTATATGGGACAAAAGGATTATTTCCAGCGGAGTCAAACTGAAACCTCGCTCAAATGACTTTCCCAACGCTACACGGATATGCAATTATACAGATCTTGGAGAACGCATTTATCTTTTGTTTGTCTGTTTGTTTTGATTACAACCCCGAAGTCACACTGTTAAACCCTTGCTCGAACCCAGCCACGCCGGCAGACGCGCCCCGCCAGAGGTGCAGGGGTGCAGGCAGGGTGCCTGGGACAGCCCCGGCTCAGCGGGGAGCAGGGGGCAGCCGCGGGGCCCTGCACGGGGCCCCGGGGGAACACGAAGTCTGGCCACCCCATGGGAGCAGTTCCAGCAGAGCTCACCTCGCGCCGGCGTGAAAGCCCTTGGCAGGGCCTGCAGAAGCGGAGCTTTGCCAACGTTAAATATCACGGGGAGGTGGGAAGGCAGGGGCAGGGCGCGGGCAGCACCTTCTTGCTGCGGGCATCCCGCTGGGGCACGGTGGGTCTCGGTCGTGGCTGGACAGGTAGCTGGAAACACGACTTTCAGCTCGGCTTTGGTTTGGGTTCACAAATCCTTCTAACTACCCGTTTCGGATTTAATTCTTCTTAAAACAAAAATGACAGCTCAGACCGCTTTTTGGTTCGAGTTCTGTTCTACTGCCAAACAGTGATAATTATTTATCAATAAATTATCGCAGAATGATTTTCGGAGGCAGAAAAAATAAAAGCAGTTTTCACCTACATTTCTGCCTACGGAAAAAAAGGACCGGACCAGTCAGCCATCTACTGTAATGCTTTGTCACCGCAGAGTCTCGGATTAGTTGCTTGACAGCAAAGATGCAGAAAAGCCTGGAGCGAGCAATTATAATAATAACTCGCCCCACAAGAAAACTTAATTACTTGGGGTTAGGAAGGAGGCTGGTTGCCAGCCCGCGGGCAGGGCGGCCGCACTGCCTGTGCGTGACCCCGCACAAGCGGCCCCACACGCTGCCGCGTGGGACAGCCAGCCACGCACGTAAGGACACCACGATACGCACAGACAGCGGGGGGAGGAACGTCTCACAACAAATTTCATATTTCTCTGACGCGCATTGAAGCAGGGGAGCTGTGTTATTTACCTGCTTGCTGCGCTTTGGAATAAACGTGATGTAAAAACAGGCAAATTTCCAGCTTCTTGAAAATTGATATTAAAATAAAAAAGCAGTCTGATGGGGACTGGTCTCTGCAGGAGCCAAGATACTCTGGGAAAATGCCCAAGCTCTCTCAGTAGTTCTTGAGTTTCATCCAAGCTCCAGCAGCAGCCTGGTGATATTTAGGATCCATAGGCCGGTTCCCGTCTCAGTTCAGCTCACCAGATTCAGGAACAGATCTGTTCCGGACAACAGCCACTGCGAACGTGGATGACTTCTCAGCCCTGTCCTAAATAGCTGGGTAACAACTGACTTGCAAAACCTTTTAAATAATTCTTAAGTGATTAAAGGTGGCATTTATCTTTATATTTTAATACAATACACTGAAGCTCTGGAAGTTGAAAAAACAAGAATTTTGCCTTTGTTCCAAACATGCACATACATGCGTGTGCAATGTCTAGATTATCATCACACGTTCGACGGGCATGCCCAAGCCTCACTTTGTGTTTTCGTGCCAGTCTTGTGAGCAGCACACTCATCCCTAGTGTTTACCACTTGTTTTTTCTTTTTTCTTTTTAAATATGTGTATTTTATTCCTGGTGGGGAAGAAACAAAACCGAAAGCTGCATTTCTTCCCAGTTTGTGCTCAGCGCGCATCCCTGTAACCTTTGCCCAGGACAGTATTTTCATGGTAGGAGATGCAGCTGTGACTGACACACGTTCCACCAGTAGAGTGCACACCAGGTAAGCCTACAGGGCACCAGGGATTACAGAAAACGGTAAGTGTGCATTCAGCTGGGAGTTTTCACCTGTGAAACCACACAGACAGCCCTGCTGAAGGTTACCGTGCGCCCCGCAGAGGTGTCTCGCAGGTCTCAGCACGCTTTCTGCCGATCTCGCCCTCTGCTGCGAGTCCCAAGACAGCCCCCGTGGGTTTCCACGCGGCTCGTCACGCAGCCTGCTCCTCAGCCAAAAGCCTTCAACCTTCTCTTGCCAATCTAGTCCTATGCCATGAAGTCCTGGGTGTTTTGCCTGCATTTCTCCACTTGGTCTTGACTACACAGGCTTTCTGAGCACCGACTGGTTGAAAAACATTAAGTCTATAACGAATACCTAGCTACACTCATTATCCACCACAAGAAAAAGTTCACATTTGCCCAAAACCACATTTTTTGCTCCCTTCTCCCTTCTCCTTCCCACTCTCTTTGACTCTGTTCATTATTTTTTTTCTCCACCCCCCCACTGTTTCATTACTGACATCAACTTCAGCTATCCTGAAGAGGTAAGAGCATGTATCACCTTGAATGGGCTTCTGATGAGACCTTACATTTCTGGATACCATCACTGCTACTCGCTCCATTTTCTGAAGGTAGGGTTGTTTGCTGATCGGGGAAACACTACGGACAACACTATTTACTTTCCTAGAAAGATCCCCGTTTTGGTGTGAATCTCTTCTATGCATCTGGCTTTATTAAAACATTGCATTCCTCAATTTCTTTCGGTATCCATAGTCATTTATATTACCTTCCAAAAAGTAATTATTTGGAACCAGTTAAGCCTGTACATGAATTCTGCCTTTGTTTAAAACGCTTTGTACATATGTATATATTTAGACTGTCATTAAATATTTAAGAGGCTGTCTTCAAACTTCAGCAGCAGTTTGTTCACTTAACCCTTCATGAAATGGAAAGCTCGACACTAAAATACTACTGAACAGGAATTCAGAAAGTCCAGTCGCCCTAGCATTGGTGACAAAGACCAACTTTGACCGAGTCAAAGGCACCATAGAGACACCAGAAATTTTGTTTTCCTTTAAATCCTGTTTGCTAGTGGTCTAATCATGATAATGCAATTCATATCAGTCTGCATCAGCTTTATCTGCTGAGATGCATAACTGAGATGCAAATTAATTAGCTGTAACATACAGATGGATCTTTCAATACAGTTCGGGGACAGAGAGTATAATGCACACATGCCCTTCCTACCTTCCCCCCAGTGAAATAAGATGCTCTTGCATTTTCCACAGGTAAGGAGGTCACCTTTCTTGGCCTTTTCAGGTTCCTAGAGAGGAAGGAATGCATCCTGCAGACACACAGACCTTGCTTGGATTCAACATTGAATGCCGTGCCGTAAATAAAACTCCATCACGAGTAACTTAGAGCGTGTGCTGGTACAGAGGGTAACAGAACATAACCCCACCCTGTTGACATGAGATTAACATGTTTTAAAATCTGATCGCCTAGTGTACCTGGCTCGGCCAGCCCTCTACCTGTCGCCAGTCATTCATACTTCACCTTGGCAAGGGCCAGCACCTCGGGGCCAGCTCTCCAGGGACAGGGTCCCGCACTCTGCCTGTCCTGTGGAGCAGTGTTACTGCTGCAGCAAAGGAACAGAAGAGTGCCACACATGACTCTCCCAACTCTACGTGGGTATGCAATTATACATATCTCGGAGAACACGTTTATCCTTTCCTTGATTAAAACCTCGAGGACGCACTGTTAAACCTGAGCAGAAAAAGCCCCGCAGAAGAAGCTCTGCTTGCGGTTTTCAAGGCCCACTAAGCAGTATTCAAGTCAGCACAGGCCCAGCTTTATTTAGAGACATTTCCAAGCACTACAGCCTTGCTGACGATCAGATGCTGCTTTAGGCTGAGCGAATACAGGAGTCTCTTACAGCGATCACACGTAGGTTACATATTCACACATAAGTATTTCAGCCAGCTGACTAGTTACCCTACCCTGAGGATGTGACCTTGTCAGGTTTCATAAAGCCAGCAGAGCATCAGGCGTGGTCAGTATTTGAATGGGAGAAACGGAAAACGCAGGACACCAGAGGAAGCAGTAGTGGAGTATCAGTAGATGGCATACTTTGCTGTAAATCAGCACCGAACCACGGGCGCAGAGGGGCAGCAGCACACTCTGGTAGGTGCTCCCTCTCAGATCAGACGCAAGGTTAAACAGCTTCAGCACTCGTAGTTTGTTGATCACCAGAGCAAGCCTGCCCATCGCAGTAGCCCGACCACAAATTCAGCCTGCCTCAACTCTTCGTGTAATCTTATTTTCTTGTAATCTTCTTTTTTTACTTCCTGTCTTAAACGGTAGAGTTGTGAGGGAATGCTGAAGTCACCAGACACCACCCCAGATACGACTGCATCTCAGCAGCCAGAATGTTTTTTGTGTGAACAGCATGACATACCAGTTGGGTTAATGTTTCCATATCCTCTCAGGGTTATGTACACTCTTCCCTATGAAATAAGCTGCAAAGACATTTTAGGAAGGGCAGAACTTATGGGGAGAGCTGTATCTTTTATTGGGCCAAATGCTATAGCTGGGAAAAAAAAAAAAAAAAAGGCCTTACGTCAAACAACTGGCTAGCGTTTGTTTTTATGACAACTTGACAACACACATTCTCTGCAACAGAGCAAATAATCAAGACTTCTCATATCTTTAAACTAGCTCAAATTACTCCAACCTCTGCCAAACAACAGCGTAACCTGAAAGGCCACAGTCGCTAGGTCTGCCTTCTTCCCTCCCACAAACCAGGTCCCTTTAAACATCCCCTAAAGGGCGACCAAAGGGACGCCGAGGTCACCAATACCATGAGTTTAGCTTAGCACCTCCACTGTATTTCTACTCATCGCTTAGTACCTCCGCTGGACTTTTTCTGCGTGTGCATCATTCCATAATTCAATCACCAATTTTCCGAAAGCAAATGGTATTAAAAGTTTACTAAGCATCTGCGCTGCTGTCTTCTCCCCCTTTAAGGAGAATTTACAAGAATGGGAAGGTGAACAAAGTTCACCCAAGAACCCACAGGCTTCCTCATGTTTTGGTGTTAACCTGACCAATCCCTCTCAAACCCCTGTAGCTACTTTCGGTGGAGAAACAGGCAGCCAACTGGAAATCTTCACCAGCATTAACGCCATTGTAGTTTCTCCACCACTCCTTTCCAGGAGTATTTTTCCACCCACGTTCACCACGCATTGCAACCCCTTCCTTCAGTCCCCGGCAGCTCCCCCATACACTGCTAACTCCGCGGTGTAAGACTGCTCTGTTTTAATCCAGCGTCTGACTCCTGCAACATGGAAAACATTCTCATGCTAAAAACTTCATATACATCTACTCTGCAGGAAATGTGGTGGTGGTCAGCATTTAAATCAGTTGTAAAAAGCTTAATCAGCACTGCAGTTCTGGAGGTAATTCCCAGGAAGCAATTTTCCCAGCAGTTCTTTGTACAAACCTGAAAAGCATACTAGAAGGGTAACACCACAGCAACCTGACACTGCCAGCAAACAAAAACAAGTATCAGGGAAAGCCAAGAAAAGGAGCGTTAAGAGAAAACACGAACTGCGCTCACGCCGCTAGTGTACTCTCTCACACAGAAAAATCAGGTACTTGAACACAGGGCATTAACACAGCAAGCGTTTCTTTTCCCCCCCTTTCTTGTCTGATGTTGTGTCAGCTGGAGCCAAGGGGCAACAGACTGCGAGGCAAGTTGCTGCCTCGCCCGTGGAGATGTAGGAATACCATCCGGACAGCAGGCAGTGCTTTCGGAGAGACCATCCCAGCCGCCACTCTCAGCAACTCGCGCCCCACAGGAGCGGGCAGCCGGGCTCACGCACACACGGCATGACTCCTCAGCCCTCCTCAAACTTTTGTCTCAGGCGACCAGCTCCAGGGCAGGGAAGGAAGAGGGCATTTGGCCCGGAGAGGCACGATGGGGAGGCAGGGTAGCGCCAGATGCCAGAGCATCCTCCACGGCAGCATCTTTGCTGCCGGCTGCGGCCACCAAGCCAAAGGGCTGCGGACACGAGCGCTCCGCCGGTCGTCGGTCCCCAGGCAGCGCAAGCCACAGCTGTGGCCACCGCACCGCCCTTCGCCTCCCTCCCGGCTCCCCGACCGAGGCATCGCGCAGAGCCAGCCAGCAGGCAACGAGAGCGGCCCACCCACCCAAGAGAGAAATCACGATTCCCCTTCGGCCCGAGAGCAGCCACCAGCGCTGAAGAGCGCATCTGCCGTCCGACGCCGGGCCGGCTGGTGTGCCCCCGGACCCGCGCGCATAAGGCGGGGGGCACCACTCACTTACTTTTCGTATTCGGTGTTGTCTCTATCGCAACGCGAATCCTTGTGCTTTTGCCAGTCTTTGCCATGCTTGCAGGTGGTCAAGAGGACAACATCCTCTCCGTTATGGACGTGATATAAGGCATTCCTGGTGTCTGACCCTATCCCTGTCAGGTACCTTTTCCCCTTGAATACCAACATGTACTTCCTGAGAGGAGGGATGGTGTTAAACCTCAAAAATCCCTTCTCCCCTCCTGTCCTAGGATGATCCTTAGAAAAGAGTGGAATAGAAACATCAAAATTGGGTCTGAAGTTTTCAGTACTGATGCTGGCTTTGGCCAGCATGGCCTGGCCGATGTCGAACCCCACATCCTCGGTGTAGTCGGGCCAGGTGCCGGAATATAAATTAAAAATCAAGTGATTTCTACCATTGTTCCACAAGTGGAGGCTCTGCACTTTGGAGCGGAGGTTGTGCACGTACTGCGGGGAGAGCTGGTCCCGGTCCAGCGTGTCCAGGCTGAGGACGAAGAGACACGCCTGGCTGGGGTCGGAGGTGTAGAAGCGGGAGCCCTCGATGGCCGCCAGGACGTTCTGGTAGCTCTCGGCGATCTTCTCCCCCTTCTGCTGCGGGTACACGTAGACCTTGAAGCCGTTTTTCTGGCAAAGGGCGAAGTCGAAGCAGGACTCCATGCGGCAGCGGCGCCCGCGGTAGAGGCCGGCGCTGGCGTCC
>VXAL01015710.1:503716-554411 GCA_013399475.1 Chauna torquata
GTCTGGTATCGGTATCGGCCTCGGCCTGGCTGGGGGTGGCCCGGCCCGGTGCCCGCCGCTGCTGCCCCCTGCCGAGCGCGGCGCCGCCCCGCTGGAGCCACCCCGGTGCGCGGCGAGGCTGGGAGCAGAGCACGAGGAGCTAGGCCTAAAAATGGGGAAAAATGTTTTTTTTAAAAAAAAAGCTCCAGAACGAGCACCCCGACACGGCTGGGGCTGGCTATGGCTATGGAGCGGCTGCTGCAGGCCCCAGCCGGTGGTTGGGTGCCCCAGAGCAGACCTCTGGGGCTGGCTGCCACCAGCCCAGTGCCACTGGGGCCACCTGTGCTGGCTGCCTGGGAGCACCGCTCTCCTGGCCATGCTGTGTGCTCGGGCTTTGGTGCTGCTGGACACTGAAAAATGCTGATTGAATACCTAGACCACAGGGAGCGGCCTAAGCACCAAAACATCCCTCCAGCTACATATTTGTGCTTAATCTCATCCATTCCTTGGCATTTAACTCCATAGCCAGCAGCCTGGCGTACTGGAGGGAGCCGTGCTCCCTCGTACCGGCTGCGTGCTGCTTTGTGTGATGAATCCAAGGGCAGAGCTGGGCTGCAGGAGGTGGTGGGAGCGCAGCGGGGAGCCCTGGCTTGCTGTGGCCCTGCTGGTGCACATGCAGCTCCGCAAGGGGCAGTTGCACCACAGATGGGTGTATGTGTTTCAATCCTGCTAGTTCAGCAAATGAGAGCGGTGGAATAACATGGGATGGGCTTCAGGCTGGTTGCACAAGACATGATGCCAAGGAGCTATCCCATGCGAAAACCTGTGCCAGCATGCTTGCCCTGCTGCTCATACTGGTGTTAAAGCTGTAACGGGTGGGCCTTCCCCAGGGTGCAATCCCACCTCCCACCCTCCTGCTGCTGTGTCAGAGCAGAGTTGTGTCAAACCAGCTGAAGGCCAGAAACCCTGTCTTGACAAAAAGCTTGCCCATCCCCATTCTCTTCCATGCCTGGGGCTCCTGTCATGTCTTTTCTTCATCTCCCTCCGCTTCTGTGGAGCTGAGAAGAAACGTGAAGATAAAATGTGTGAAGACATCGTGCCTCCTCAACAATGGAGAGGAGAGCCTACCATAGGAGGACGTGTTACTGACCGTAAATGAGGTTTGATCTTGTAGCTGGTGCCGAGAGAAGACAATTCCCTTCCAAAACAATTTGATTGTAGGGAGGACAGTTGAAGGAAGGAGGCCAGGGTTTGAGGCAGGAGAAAGGACTGAGAATAATAATACAAAAATGTCAGGTTCCTAGAGCAAAGTGATACTTACGGCTGGCGTAGATTTGGGTCCGGAGGCAGAAATTTTGGCCTGGGACGTGAAAGCAAGGAAGCAGGATTAAATATTAATGTGTTAATTAACCCTGTAATCCTTCCCTGAAACATTTGTCACAGCCCACATACAAAAACTGGGATGCTGTTCAAGAAAAAGAGGTCAGCTTCTTGAAAGGTGAACCAAGGCTGCTCACAGAGGCACCTTCTGTCAAGCGCAGGAAGATGGAATCCCATTACTGTCTGCAAATTAAGCCTCTGGGGACCAGTTTCAAACAGAAAAAGAAACCTGTGAGCTTTGCTGTCTGTGCCAAGGATGGTAGCTGTTGCAAGCCGATTTTGAGGATCGGGTGCTAGCGAGCCCATGGCACGAAAGAGCTTCTCACCACAACAGAGAAGCGCAGGAAGGAAGTGAAAGCAGTTGGGTTTCCAGGAGAACTGCGCCGCGCTGGAGGTACCGAAGCCATTACCAGCTTCGCAGCAGCAATAAATACTTAAGCTTTAAAATGTCTGGATCCGGACAAAGGCAGTAATGACATCATTTTACGACACAGAGAAATAAACCTCTGCGGATCACTGCTACCATGCCTATCCGCAGGATGCTTGATTTGCGGTGTGATTGCTGCGAGCAGGTCTGGATCGCGTTGCGCCGGGCAAGACTGACTTAGGGAGACGTGTGCGTGCCCCTAACGGAGCTGTAAAGCTACAGCGATCGATCCTCTTTCTGAAGATCGCCTTTATAAGCCAGCTGTTAGCTGCTGTTTGTAATTTTCCTGAGTAACAGAACGAAATCAGCCTCCTCCAGCCCATTTCATCGCCAGCACTCAGGCCCCGCGGGCAGCCTGGACGCCTACAAGACTGGTGGAGCCACCTGCAGCTGCGGAGTTACCTGCAGGCCGGCAGCCGCTGGAGGCACGGTGCTCCAGAGGTGCGAGCCTACCTTCCTCTGAGGTCGTAAATCTGCCTGCATCTGCTGTCAGGCAGGTAGAGTGCAAACCGGCGTGGAGAAACCCTGCCTGGAGGAAAGGAAGATCCGGTGGTGAAAGCGCGTTTCGTGTACTCCCTGGCAGATACACAAGGCTGAACCCTGCGTTTGCTGTGGCCGCTGTTGCCTGCTAAGGGCCTGCAAGCCTGCGGTGGCTTTCAACCTTGGTCCATTACCCTTTGCACTCTTCCGAGTAATTTGTGTCTTCATATGGCTGGCAGTTGTCTGGGAATCAGTCCAAGCCCTCAAATGAAAGGCCAGGAGCGGGAATCGGTTTTCTAATTCTGGATTTGCCTCTTAACACCTGTCCAATCCGTGCAAGTCACTTGGGGCCAGATTTAAAGAGGTGGATTAGCATGGACTCCTCTTTTGGGGTCTTCCTTTTGGTGACCAAGTGCAGCTTGCGGTGCCTCCACGCTCTAATAACTAAGAGTTCCCTGCTCAGCCATCACCTCACTCTGGGTGAGCATGAAGTCCACAGTACCTTTTTTATGTAAAAATGTCCTTATTGCTTTCAACACTTGGATGCACCTTTGTTTTGACGCTGTTGTGTAATGTCCTTGACTGACCCACTGGGCATTAGATGTTCCGGTATCTACTTTGCCTACAGGGTTCAATGCTGGGTCTCAGAATGTACTTCTTGGATTGAAATCCACATAAAACATAAGAAAAAATGCTGTCACGCTCTCACCTATCCCCAACTCCTTTTTTTTTAAAGTGCCCAAGTAGGAGACCAGGAATCACCTTCATGCCTAGCAGGAGAGCACGCTCCCAGGCTGGGCGGAATGGGACTGCCCTGCTGAAGCTGCTTTGTTATGGGTCCTTGTGAGCGTCTCAGTGTGACAAGCACCTTCATCACTTGAGCAGCCTCTGGTAAGGAAATATCCTGCATTTCAGTTCACATTTCAATGCACGCATCACTTCTACTAAGCTGTGGCTGGAGGTGCCCTGGCTTCGAGACCCCTGTTACACTCACCACAGCATCGTGAACGTGCCTGGGGTCTAATTTAGGCAGGACCACAGTGAGCCTTCAGTGGGAAGAGCCTCCCATGCCTTGGGGAGGAGAGTTCAGTGCTTTCAGCTGGGCACCGCAAGCTGCTGAGCATCTACATGCATTACTCCTCGATGCCTTACTGCCCCATTAGAGGTATGTGGCACCCAAACCTCTTAAATCCAACCCTCTGTGGGGTTTTAGACTTGCTTGAGTACCCAGATCTCACCAATCTGACCTGTTTCTTAATTTTTTTTTTTCCCACCTTACAAAGTGCTGAGCTCTGTCTCAGACTCGGTGAAGGCACGGGGAGCCCTACCTGGGCTAATCATGCCGTTAGGCTATCTGTGGGCCTTGGATTTCCCGCTAAACAGGGTTGATAATACTTCCCTGGCTAACAGGACAGCACGAGAGTTGATTTATCACTGCTATCGAATGTGTCATGGAAGAAAAGCAGCATAAAAACGCAGAGCAGCTAAGATACTTGAAAAGGCTTGGTCACAGGCATGTGTGCATTAAGCAGTTGCTTAACTAGCTCCAACTGCCAGCCTTTGTGCCACAGATGCACTTGGCCATGGAAAAGTGCACAGATTTCCAAAGAATTGAGGAAAACCTCTCAAAGGCCTGAAGTCACGAGCTTGGCTCTGCATGAGGAGCCTAGACGAAAGCAGCACAGTTCTCCTAGATGCTGAGCACCCACAGATCCCACTTTGGTTTAGGTGAGTATGTGCAGGTTGAGGAACCCTTAGCAGAAACCCTCCCCTGAGAGGTATAGAAGAGGCGTTGACTCGTTGGTGATATTCCCCACCTTCTAATGGGAGCTGAGGAGGTCACAGAGGCAAAGTCAGTGGCCTCCTGTTGCTCAGTGGTTGGTAGCACCAGGTTCAGCTTTGGAAACCATTTCTGGTCTGTAAAGACTGAAGGCTGCCTTACAGACTGGCTCTGCCTTAACATAGCATTTGCCCAGGGTTGTATTGCTTCATCAAAAAAAAAAAGGAGGGGGGGAAAAAACAGACGGAAAGATAAAGCACACTTTCAAATAGTAATTTGTGGAACAATAATACTAGATTAAAATTACCTCTCACCTTGAAGCAAATTAAAGTGGTCTTGCTCCACAAATTAGTGCTAACACTACTGTTGTTTGTCATGTCTTGGGAACATCACTTGGGAATAAAAATATCAACTCTTATCCATCTAGATAGCCAAGATGTAACCGTTTGAGCTTCGACACTGCAACAGCTGTTTCTCGTGTCCTCAGAAATAATTGGTTGTTGCAGAGACTATTTAAATGTGAGAAACTGACTTTGGTTTTATAATTAGTTTATTTTTAAGGAAAAACATAACTGCCCTTTACTAAGGAGGTGAGGGTTTCAGGTGGGACGGAGGGACAGCCATTCAGGCACTGATTTACTGTGACATTAAACAGATAGTAAAACCAGAGGCTTAGTATAAATACTGAGATGCTAATCTCAGAGCAGAGCTCTGCTGGGGAGAGCCAGGCTTTCCTGACATCGCTGTGGGGCCGGGCCCTCGGCAGATTTCGGTACGGAGTGGGATGGCTGTGCTAAGTGGGTATAAGTGCAAGCACCTGGCTGTGACAGTAGCGTTGCATTAGATTCATCAGAGGACTCGGGCACTCCACGGCTGCTTTTAGCGCATAAATTCATCAGCGCTACGTCTGTGGGTGCAGCCTGATTTGGAAACACCTAAAACCCACAGGCATGTAATTTGGCAGGGCCAGGAAGGCTCCAGGGTGCCTGGGTGTCTCTTGGCATGGGCAGCCATGCGGCAGGCGGCACCCTGTGCTGGCCAGGGTGCAGACAGAGAAAACGATGAAGGATACATCGTCCTCATCCTCAGCCACCGGCTGAGCTGCTGTGCTGCGGGTTAACTTTCCACCGCTGGTTTGGGAAAGAGCTGGCAAACGCTCACCTACTTTGTAAGTGAGTTGAAGTGACTCCCCAAGGAGCGGAAAGGGAGGCATGTGATGGCTGCACGTGGCGCAGCCCTGTCCCCAGTATTTCGTAATGGCTTTTCAAACCTCTGCTTAACGCTTTGGCTTTCCTGTCCTAGGGCTTTGCCAGCCGTTCCCTGACCTGCCTGTGTGCAGCCAGGCTTGGGCCAGCGGCTCCTCCGGGACGGCAGTCAGCGCCAAAGTCTTCTCGGAAGCGGCGTGCAGGGCTCTTTCCCGCAGCAAGCGCTTTCTCCGCGGGCTGCCCGGTGAAACCTGCTTCACGGGAGAGCCGGGCTGATGGAGGGAGCCGCAGCTCACCGGCAGCCTTAGCAGAGCCTATTTGTTGGTTCTTCTTCCTTCGAGGAGTAGTAACTTCCAGATTTACTCCCTTTCTAACTGAGCATCTTTCAAAGTGGGTGTAGAACTATTTAAATAGCTTCTGTGGAGGTGGGATGAGAAATTGCTCTTATTCTGTAGTCTGCAATCAGCACCAAACAAGCACTTTTCTCCACTGCACACACAAACAGGCAAGCAGCTGCCAGCAGCCTCAGCACTTTAGATCTGATTTTCTCCTCGCTGCTGTAAGGCGTGAGGAATTCCACTGACATCAACAGAGTTTCAACAATGTAGTTTTTATTTTATTTTTAATCCACTTAAGTCTTCATATTTTGTTTTACCTTTTTTACTCCGGCGCTTCCCCAGTGGCTGCACTCTGTGAGGAGATGCATGGACAGTGCAGACCAACCCTGGGCTACAGTGTGGTTCTTCTTCCCCCAGCTTTTGGAGGAGGCAAGGATCAGCTCTGTCACCTGCCTGTTCCCTGACAGCCGAAGGCTTCCTCCTCCACCACCACAGGTCTCCTGCTGGGGGCTGGCAGCATCCCCGTGGGAGCTGGAGGCTGCGGCTGCCCCAGGGTCATCCCCGCTTGTGCAGAGCAGAAATGCAGAGGGGAGCACAGAGCACGAACAAGCCAGAGGCCATCAGGGCAGAGAAAGCCTCGCCGGGGGCTCCCAGAGACAGCCCGTGCCTATACCAAGTGGGAGCACAGCCAGTAAAGCTCAAAAAAAGTTTCGGCCATTGCTGAGTCAGTTCTGAAGCTGGCGATGTGCGGTATTTTCGTGCACCACTTTTTTCCTTTTGGTGCAAATATGGGTGGCAATCTGATTAGCTTATGATTCACCATTTGGCTAATGTCCCTACTTCCCCCAGTCCCCACCTGTTCAAATAACTACTGCTGTAATGTAGGCTGTTAACTTGGAATAACTTTTCCAACCCCTTTTGTAAATGAGCTCTAGAAACTGCTCGAACTCTCGTCTATGGGCAGAAGTTGTAATAATTTAACTTAAATGCTGTTAAAAAAAACTCAGCCTGCTGCAAAACTCCATGCATGCATTTAAGAGGAAGCAAGTTCACTTCGAGCTGCTCCTACTCCACCGAGGCTGGGATCGGACTGCTGTTTCGGAAGGGCTGGGTCTCTAGCCCCAGCACTGCTCCTTGCAAATGCTGTCACCTCCCTGGCGCTGCCGCGCAGGGACACTGCTGCCTCGCCAGTCCTGGGGATACGATCCAGGCTGGCAAAGCCGCCCAGCAGCAACGAGCACCCGAGGCAGGTTGGGGCTGGTCGGTTGTGCTAAGGTCAGCAGCTCTGAGCACCCCTTTGGTCATCCAGTCGCATGCCCGCCACTCGTCCTTTCAGTTAAGTCAACATCACCAAATTGCACCCGTGACCCCCATAGGCCCTTTGCACCAATTTAAACAGATCAATCGGCCTCAGGGCAACTTCACAGAAGACCTAAATTATGCAAGCTACACAGGGCAAACAAAAAAAAAAAGGGGGGGGGGGGGGCAGAGAAGAAATGCTGGTACTGAGGTCACCGGAGGAATGGTTTATTCTATTCCCAAACTGGCCAAGGTGCCGCAACAGGAAGGTTAAATACTTTTGAGGCTCCTGTGACAGATGTACACGTGCATCTCAGCCTGTGCTTAGCTCTTGAGAAGACCATTAGGCAAATCCTGCGTCTCGCCTGGTCCTCTGGCCACGCAGTCCTCTGCACTCACCCGCTTCCTCCCCTGCCCAGCCCTCGGCCGCCGGCGTGGTGCTCCTCGGCACGTGCACCTCTCGCTGCCCGCATGTCCTCAGCCCGCAGGCTCACCCGTCCCTGGGTCGGCGGGCTGGGCTTGGCGCGCAGCTCCCCGTGCTGCGGGAAGCGTGCGGCACCTCTGGAGCTCCTGGCCGGTGCGGAGGCGACGGGGAGAGGAGCGGCTGCGTGGCCGCGCTGCTGCGGTCAGGATCCGGCGTTAGCACCAGGGGAGGCAGATGCTTTGCCTGTGGGTAAAAGCAGTAGGTTCGCCAAGGAAGTGCCTCTCCATAGGTGGTGTGCTAATTTCACCCCTGGCAAACAGCATTAATATAATACATCAAAGCTGGGTGCATTAATAGGAAACCAAGGGAAAGGATTTCCTATACATGCTAGCTACTTTTCAAATGCAAATGTCTGTTTTAAATCAGATTAAGATAGAAGGAAGCCTAGAGAATGCCAATAATTAATACATGATAAAGCAATAAACATGCAGGGCATCAAAAGGTAAAATGCAATCACAGAGATAAAAGTGCTCCGGCTCCTCCGCGCCGCCTGTGCTGCTGCACGGGGCGAGTGGCCGCGAGTCCCCGTTCCCACCCGCACGGGAAGGTGCTGATCGCCGACCCAGAGCGGCTGCTGCTGCTGGGTAGCGTCCCTCTCCCGCCTCAGGGGAAGCGAGAAGAAGCCTTAAGCTCAGCCGGGGAAGCGGAGACTCCCCTGCAGCAGGGGAGCCGGGAGCTGCTCTTGTGTTCGCGGGCATGGCCTCGGTGGGGAGGACCGGCCTCCAGCCGGGGTGAGAATATCTGGCTCCTGCAGCCCTAATTTAGTAGGAAAATGGGGGTGGGTGCCAGCACCTCTGAAAATCTCAAGTGTTCAGGACCCTCCCTGGCCACTGCCGTTAGCTCATCTCAGAAATATTTCGCATTGCTCCGCTGCCTCCTTCTCCTCATGTGAAGAGCAGACTTGGCGTTTCCCTGTTCCCCTCTTTCCCCCAGACTTGCATGTTTACTTATGGTTGCAGCAGGACGTATCTCACCTATCTTGAATCTTAAAAGATGAGAAATAAGAAACAAGGGAAAAAGCTAACAGACTCTACTCCCCCTTCCTATTTCTTACAATTCACACGGTGCTGGCATCAGACCCCCACGAGTACCCTGTGGTTTTGCTTCCTTCAACTGATGCCAAAAAAGCAGCACTTACTCCAGCTTTATTGAGCTTGCAGAAGGCACCCAACTTCAGCAGGCCTTGCCTATTGATTGTATCAACAGATAAGTGGGCTGACTCGCACGCAGTCCATGCGTGCGGGAAATAAGCTTCTCTGACGGCAGATAAACATCGCAGTTAATGTTTGAAAGCTGCCGCTCAGCAGCGAGCCCCGTGTGGCTGCGGGTCTTGCTGACTGCTGTGGTCTGTGTACTGGTCCCTGGAATTGGAGGCCGCTTATCTTACCAAGCTATTCTTAATTTTTAGCCCTAGATACCAGAAAATACGCAGAAGTTTCTTCCCAGGCCTCTTAGGAGATGTATTGCTGACTTAAATGTTCCGAGACTGGCCCCAGAGCAAAATAGGACTTAAAAATCACATAGCTAAAAACTGGACAGTAATGATACACTGGGCTCCTCACCCGATTTGTGGTCATCTCCCTGCATACAAAACCCTCTTGCTGGCCCCTGGAAGCCCAGGAACACATTTTGCTAAAATAAACTGGAAAAATCATGTGATTCCCACTTGCATCTTTTACATTTCCCTTTCCCTCTGATCTTCGTTCAAAGCACACGTTGTGCTGGAGGGAGCCTTGGGCACAGCCACAGGGCGGACAGACGGACGGTGCGGGCACAGGCACTTCCCACCTGAGGTGGCAGGGATGGAGGTCACGAGGACAGCTGTTGGCAGAAGTAAAGGCAGTGTAAGTCATTCCCTTTGGATGGGGCTTTGGATATCTAGAGGACTTTGAGGAGCCCATTTCTGCCCCCAGTCGCTCTGGCCCCTTTTTGATTTCATTGCTGGCATGAAAACCAGAACGTCACAGCATGGCTGAAGCTGGAAGGGGAGGTCATCTGGTCCAAGCCCTCTGCTCAAGCAGGGCCACCTAGAGAGAACAAAACGAGAGCTGCAGTCAGTACCTGTGGTGGCTGGGCTCTAAACCACACTTGACGAAAAAAATCCATCCAACCCTCCCTGGCTGATATCCCCCCCACCCAGCCAGTGGGATCGATCAGAGGGATCGAACAACGACCAAGCAGTCTTAGCCCAGAGCTCCATCACTGCGGAGGACCCTGGAGAGTGTGCAGATACAGGTGTGAGGGTACCATCTGTGCTGGCCAGATGGCACAAGAGGAGAAGCCAGATGCTGCCAGCAGCATTAATATAACATAGCACCCATGTTACTGCCCTCCTGAGAGCACCTACAGGCCACAGCCGAGGCCGTGGAAATCAGCAGTTAACCTTCAGAAGACAAGCTGGGCCAGCAGAGAAGGTGGTCCTATGGATCTTCTGAGAGAGGAGTTCATATCCACTCCACCCGTGGTTATTCAAGCTTGACCATATCGACTGTTGATACTATCCAAGCCCTCTGGCAGATTGCTGGCGTCAGCAATGGACTCTGATCTTTGGCTGCTGCCCAGAGAAAATTATTAATCACTCCAACAAGCGCTATCCTAAGCAAATCTAAGCAAGTTGTGCTCCAGTGTTCAGAACTTCAGGTAATATGGAAGTTATGAAAGGTCTGAATTTCCATGTGGCCCTTGAGAGCTCTACAGTTCCATCCTACTAATTAATGCAATCACCATGACCAAATATTATAGGAGTGCTTACCAGCCTTGGCCAAGGGGACCTCTGAGATGGAAATTACCTTGGCATGGTGTTGAAGGAACGCTTCTCAGACCTGCTTGTAGTTACTTCCATACAAGAACCAGAAGAGGGCTGCTTACCAACCATCACAAGCTGTAGCTGCTTACCATGAGCTGGAATAGGCTACACACAAACCTACGTTTGTGTGCATGGAGGAAATGACCTTTTTGAGATATATTGCAATTTTGCCCTTGATTTCACTCAGGTAAATCCAGCCGAGGGCTGGGCCGTGGTCAGGAATAGCTGAGCCCACTCCCTGGTGGCATTGCCATTGAAACCAATTTGGTTTCACAGGGCATCCTGGTCTTAAAAAAAAAAAAAAGGTTTTATCACTTTTAGTTCTATTAAGAAATGAGGGCTCTCCATGGAGAAAGAAACCAGCAGAGGCTGGTGGACTCAGGATTGGGCTTCACAAGCGGGTCACTTTTACTGTGTTTTGCTGTAATTTTCACGACTGGAGGGAGTGAGCTGAGTTTCACAACATTTCAGGTTCTGGTGGTGCTTCCACCCCAGGCAGAGGTCATATTTGCAGGTTGAAGCACAAACCTTATTTACCTTACGGGCCTATCTCCCAGCAGCCCCAGCTAGGACAGATTTTTGCCCGCGGTGCCTTTCACTGGCGCGGGTGCTGTTTCCACGGCCAAGCCGATAACCTGCCCGTTCACCCCGTCCCAGCAGCGCGGTTGAGCATCCTTGCTCAACGGCTGCCGTGGCAGCTTTGGTTCCTGTCACAAACAACCACTTCTTAGTGCTGATTTCTGTCCTAAACAGTATTTCCTCTTATAACTTCGTTTTTATTTAGTGCCTAAAGTTCTAGATTAAATGCCATCTCCTAGCAACTGGTATATTTTTGTCCCTAGTCTGCTAACTTTTGGTGCTTGAATATTGCTCTCCATTCATTGTGCTGTCTCAGATAAAAAAGAAAACGCTAGTTTCCAGATACCTAGTGGTATTTACATTTGTTTGTTGCATTTATAAACGATCGAGTCAGTTGAACGGCTAAGTTTGTGGCCACTTGTTTGTTGCCTCTCTGGATGGGCTGCAGAGAACCAAGAACAAGCGGTGTAGCCCTCCTGTTTGGTGCATCTGCAGAAGAGAGGACAGCAGAGGAGCTGCCTCTGCCGGGGCATGCCACCTGAGGCGCTTGGTGATGGGGCTCTGCTTTCCACTCAGCAGCCTGTCCAAACCCCTGCCATTTCCTGACGTGCTAAAGAAATGTCCAGACGTGCTTCCTAGCTCTGCAAACTGACTCACGTGTGTCCTCCCAGCAAGCCATGGGAAAAGCAGCTGAGAAGCTCCAGATAACTCAACAGGGGGTTGAGTTATCCCCACAGGGAACCTGGCAGCAGGCTCCTGTCTCATGAAATGGGCGCAGGACACAGCCTGTGTTACAGAAGAGCCGTTTCTCCTCGGCCGTTCAACCTTGAGATTATGCAGCTTGGCTTCTGAAAGTCTGTGTGGGGAGGGTTTTGCAGCTTTTATCCTTGTCAGGTAGCACCACAGGAGCTCAGCATACTGTGAGGAAGGGCTCGTGGATCACGCCAGGTATCTCACCTGAAATTCTCAAAATGATTAGGGACTTGTCTATGAATTTCGCTTCAAAGAGCATCAGCAAGTAGGGTTCACCTCACCTAACTTCAGCCAGCCACAGGCTTTATCTGAGCTAGTTACTGAGCCTGCTCTCATGGTCAACAGAGGGAAACAGCAGCGTTAAGGTGTGCTTCCCCGCCGTGGCTGGCTGCTTTAGGCTGGGATGGAGATTTCCCCAGCAGAGCCCATGAACAGACATTACAGATGTTGACTGCTGGTCAGGTGAATCCCACCAAAGCACCTTGGCAGAACCCATACATAGGCTTGCAATTTCTTGTTCTCAAAGCCATATCACTTTTCTATCCATGCAAATTTGACTTTAGCTATTTTTTCTGTTTGTGATAGTTATAAATTGAATTTACATGTAATAAAGGATGCTGTCCATGAACACACACACACACACACACACACACACACACACACACACACACACAAAACAACTGATGATTCGTGACTTTTATTTCTGTAACTTCTCACTTCCAGAATATCCATTTGACAAATTGTGAATCATAGATATTGGCTTGGATGGATATACTTAGCTCTGATTTGTATAGTGAGATGTAAATAATCAGCTAATTAAATGAAAATTTTCTCTGCAAATTCCCCCTCCCTCCCATTTTCCCCTGCCTTCCATCCGCTTTAACTCACCGCTGCTTGAAGGCACCAGCCTGCCACCTGACCACCCAAAATCATGCCACACGCCTGCCTCAGCAGCGGCAGGTCGTTCGGGACCGCCAGCAGTTACGAAGGCTGAAGCTGCCCAGGACTTCCCGCACAAATGACACGGGACCAGGATGAGTTACGCGTGATGGGGCGTTGAATTTTACAGCTCATTGCTAAGAAAAAAAAAGCACTTCCAGCCCTGTGCTTGAACTGTGCTGGCTCAGAGAAAAGGACGCTTGCAACATCCTTTAATACCGCTTCATTTTCACCTGTAAGGGACCGTCTGAAGCTCTGCTTTGACAGGTGGGCTCCAAAGGGCAGGTTTGCATCCTGTGGTCTAAAACCCATCAAACATCCATGCAAGGAAGGACGTGCACGAGTGACCCCCAGGCGGCTGAGCGCAACGGCATGTGGCTGTGAGCACCCGATGAGAGCACGGATTTTGCCTGATCTTGCTGAGCTGGTTTGGTCTCACCCGCTACATGCGATGTTCTCATTAGCACCTACTGCCAGATATTTTCCTCTCGTGTTGGCCAGCGCTGCCTGCTCAGCAGTAGGCAATGCTGAGCAGAGACATGTGGCAGCTTTTGGCAGCTTTGTGCCGTTTGGCTCCGGAAGGATTAAATCCTGCTCGCAACAAACAGTAAGGTAACCGTTGTGAGTTCAGACAGAGACTGGGTGTGCAGTAGTGTGTATCAGTAACAGGTTAAAAAAGTCGGAGCGCTAAGGCTTTTTAAAAGAGGATAGTTCTCATTTCCCGTAGAAGAGAAGCAGTGAAGGCGGTCGGTCGCGGTTGTGTGTCCTTCCTCCTCCCTTCCCTACTTCCCCCAGACACAGCACGGCTTGCACACAAAAAGCAAGGAGCTGCTGTCCAGAAAGCAACGCCTGGGACTGGCTGCTGATGGGCTGACTTCTGCACAGCCCACTCCTCCTGTTCCTTGCCTCAGTTTCCCCTTATTTATGGAGCGAGCTCCATGGCACCAGCCTCCTGGATTCGAGCTTATCAGGCTGGGTTCTTTTGGAAAGATACAGGTTAAATACAGGTTTTGTCTAGATGCAAACTGTACCATGCTGTTATATGCCTTGGAATTATGTGCTGGCATTTAATAATTCACAACTGATCTCCCCCGACACCAGGATCCAGGTCGTCCACTGATGCATCAGTCCCTTGATTTGATGCAGTCACATGCACCAGTCAAGGACTTGGTCTCAAACAGCTGAAGTCTGGAGGTGGTGTCCCTGCAGTAAACTGGAGAAGCAAGAATAAATGTCGCACATGTCTATGGCTCTATCACTTCATAATGCTCCATCTCCCTGGGAGTTACCTTAGCACTCATAAATCCTGCAACAGTCAGAAAACCAAACCCAGCTGCCAGGAAGATGACCTGCCACAGGCTTCCCTCCCAGTTCCTCTCTCTCCTCCCAAAAGGTGGATTTTCCACCACATTTTTTCTGCCGTAAGCCCTGAGCCGTAGAGCCAGTGACTCGAAACGGCCTCAGCGCAGAAGCATGTGTTGGTGCAGGAAAAGGCAGAGGTGGGCCAGGCTGCGAGGGGCAGGGGTGTGCTGGTGGCAAGGGACAGCCAGCGGCAGGCGGAGGGGTGACGTGGGAACGGCAGGTGGTCTTTGCAGCAGCAGTCTGAGGGGATTTCGTTCGTCCGGGGCGGAAGAAATGATGCTGCAGTGAGACGTGTGGCGATGCGAAGTTCAGCTGCGTGGATGGAGGAGAGGCCGTGTCTCGACAGTGGCATGAAGGGTCTGGAAGGCTTCAGCAGAGCCTGGAAGTAATTGAGGGCTGCCCCATGGCCTCCGTTATGCACAAGGTCAGATGAGATAATCACAGTGGTCCCTTCCGAGTTTAGCATCTATAAATCTATGAAATAGAAGCTTTAAACCATGATGAAGGGACGAGTCCTTGGAGCATCACTTTGAAAGCCCTGAGTATCCTCAGATATTGGCCTTTAATACTGGGATTTGGGGGTATAGGAAATCTATTTCAGGAGGTTTTTTTGTTTTTTTTTTTTTTAAGGTTTATTTCATCTACCTGGTTTTACAGGCAGTGGCTATCAAAAAACTCCAATAAAATATTTAAAGCCCTTTAAATATCACTAAAAGAGTCTTTTCGTATCGTGTGTTGCCTAAACAGGCTATGTGCTGCTGGGTGTGATGCAGACGTCATGACTTTGATAGTTTCATAGATTTCACAGCCAGAAAGCACCACTGTGGTGGTTTCCTCTGCCCTCCTGCATAATGCAGACCATGGAGCTTCGCCCAGCAATTCCCACACCAATACATGAACTACATCATGTAGAAAGACATCCACGCTTAATTTAAAGATCTTTCTGGGTGATGGAGAATCTACCATATCCCATGTCAGCTCCTCAAGCGGTTAATTACAAGGCTATTAAGGAGAAAAATATGCCTCGTTTTCAACTTGGTTTTTTTTAGCTCCAGTCTTCCTGGCTTGTATGCCTTTGTCTGCGAGCGTAAGTAAGCCTCTGATACTGCATTGCTCCTTCATGTATAGATACTTACAGATCTTGGTCCATTCATCTCTTATGCTCCTCTGTGATAATATAAATGGACTGTGCTCCTTCGGGTCATCGTAAGATATGCTTTCAGTCAGTCTTATAGCTCTTCTCCCAACCTTTCTCAGTTTTTCAACATGATTTTTAAGTGCTGACAGCTGAACTGGACTATTTTTGTCTCATTAATGTCAGATGTAGAGCTAATACGTTTCCCTTGCCACTTGATACTCCCATTTATACATGCTAGGGCCATATCAGCCCCTTTAGCAAGAGCATCACATGGGGAACTCGTATTCAGTTGTTTATCCATCACAACCTCTAAAGTAAACAGCCAAGAAGAGCTTCCTGAATATTCCCTTTATGGAAACTCCCATGGGATCACTCTTCATTTGCAACTCCTCTTCTGAGACCTGTCGTTTAACTGCCTCCTAATCCATTTGAAATGGGCCGTATTGATTTTTTTACTGTGCTACCACTCAAAACAAAGCAAACGGCAGAGCGTAGCCCCAGGATCTCCCGGGCTCTTCCCAAGCACCTATTGGCACGGATGCGGGTGGCCACGTTTTCTGTGTCACCAGGTCGTACCTCAGGCAGCGCTACGCCGTGGCAGGGGACACGTGCAGGTGCGGCCAGCCCAGCTCCTCTGTGGGATGAAGGTCTGCTGCCTCTTCAAGTCTGTAATGGGAAGCAAAGAAAGCTGGAGCAAAGCGCTAGCCACGAGCTCTGAAGCAAACAGAGAAGGTAAAACTGGCTTACAGCTAATGCTTTCAGAGATGGCAGAGCAGAGAGCAATTATGTTTGTGGTTGGATACCAGTGCCTCTTGATGGCTTTCAGAGAATGTTTTGACACAATATCCTATTCTCAGGGGGTCCCAAACCACGGCCTGCAGAGGAGTACCAGGCTGAAGATCCCATATAAATGCCCTGCTGACTGCTTGAAACCATACTGCTTTCACGGTGGTTTTAATTTAAGTCTAATGGGGAGGGTTTTGTGACTGGCGACCCAAGAGAAATGCTGGAGGCTGAGGGTGGTCCTTGGTCCAGCACGTTTGGGTAATATTCCAGACAATCTTGGTGTTCATCTTGGTTGCCTTGTCCCTCATGGGATTAGCAGAACACTGTAAAAAAGGTCCATATTTTGGGATTAAGAGGCAGTCTGTTACGGACCAATAACACAGTGAAAGAGAAAGCACGAAGAAAGCCTCATTTCCTCGACCCAATACACAACTCAGAGAGGTGGAGGGAAGGAGGAAGAGCTGCTTCCCCAGGGTAATAAGGGGCAGCTGATATCGCCAGGAGGAATTAGGCACTGGGAGCCCCAGCCTTTCCCAATTGCTGAGGTTTCTGGCCAAGAACTGCCAACGCCAGGCTGAGGCTGGGACCGAGGGACGTGCAGTTAGCATAACTGTATCCTTCGTCCTCTGCATTAAAACTTAAACAAAGGCAGAAAAAACCCTGCATTTTCCCCAAAGTGCTACAATTTCTTTCTATAACAATGACAGGCAGGGGCTTATCTGGCTTTCCTGCATGTGGGAGCATTTTCATTGTGCAAATGCTTACAGCTGCACTTTCATACGGGGCAATTTCTGCAGCTAAATAAAATTGTTCGAATAAGTTAATCAGCTTAGTACAATGGTTCCCAATATTTTCCATAAAACAATTTGCCTCCCACGTTGTCAGCATCTCCTTCCCGTTTCGCAGCAGGCAGAGCTGAAGTGCCCCTTGGGCCAAGCATCAGGCGCGTAGCACAGGCCACGCTCTCCCCGGGCTCTCCCTGAAAAGTGCCGGAGCAGAGTGCTCAAGCTGAGACTTGCTATGTGCCCTAGAGCACTTTGTTTCTCTGCATTAAAACTCCCCAGTGAAGGAAAAGTGTTTTTCCTGATCACACTACAACCTTTGGTGGAGGCCGGAGATGACCGCACACACCTCCAACCTGCCCTCTGCCAAAGATGGCTGAAGCTTTCAAGGCTTTGGACCACTGGCTATAAAACCTTGCCCCTCTTCTGCCTTATGTGTGGGCTATAACAGTTTTGTTTTGTTCTGTTTTAAATTTTTATTCAGCTGCTTATCCCAAGCCTCTCCCCAGCCTTGCCTGCATCCCCTGGTCATGCACAGCAAAGAGTGGATGAAAGCCAGGATGTTGGAGGTGGTCTCAAGTGTGATCCTCACCATGATCGTAGAATCCTAGAACCAAAGAACAGCCCAGGTTGGACGGGGCCTCGAAAGATCATCAGGTCCAACCAATCACAGGAAAAAGGAGCCTAGATGAGATCCTCTGGCACCCTGTCCAGTCGCGTCTTGAAAACCTCCAGTGAGGGGGGTTCTACCACGTCCCTGGGGAGGTTATTCTGGCAATTGATTGTTCTCACAATTTCTTTCCTTTATCAAGACGAAAGCTGTCCCAGTGCAGCTTGTACCCAAAGGAGGCCTGCTGACCCGTGCTGGATGGCGGCCCTGCTCCCCGCAGCCACCCCGCGCTCCGACCCTGCACCCGGAGCGGCAGGAGCGGTGGCTGTGTCCCAGTTTCTCAGCTGACAGCCTGATGTATTGACTTAAATGAGCCAGAGCATGTCTGGAATTACTCATAGCTACATAGTAGTGGGTTTCTACCTCCAAGAGGTAAAAAAAGAAGAGCTAAATTCAGTTCCAGCTGAAATGTAAAGTAATGATAATTAACAAAGTTAACTCTTTGCTTCCCATTCAAGTTGTACCTGCAGAAAAATCGGTCTGAAAGAAATTCCAGTAGAGTACTTAGTCCATCCTCCTGCCCTATCACGGGGTCAGGATTCCTGATGGGTGCTTGTCTGAGCTGTTCTCCGTCTCCTCAGACAGTCTCTCCTAATGCTTCAGAGTCCCTATTCCTAGAAGGCTTTTCCTCGTGTCCAGCCTGAATCTCTCTTGCTGCCATTTCAGCCTATCACTCCAACACGGGTATGAAGAAGAGATTAATCCCCTTGTTGCCCTAGAACATATATGTAGCAATTTGTCTCCTTTTTATCTCCTCCTGAGGCCAGTGCCTTGGTGCCATTTAGTTAAAGCAAAACCGCTTCACTTGAAAGTATGTTTCTCATGTGCAGTAATTCAGTGTATTTTCCACTTGATGCTAATAGCGGTAGAAGGCTGGGTGTCACATCAGGCGCAGAAAAGCAAGGAGAAGGCAATGACAAAGCAATGATATGAATGAGGTGAAGGAGTGTACAAAGGAGGAATAAACCTCAGACAAATCAAGGCAGGACTGACAGGAAACCTCACCCATAGAAGAGCTTCCAGAGCATCATGATCCATGCTGAGACCCTGAGAGGCCAGAGCATGGATGCAGTGAGACCTGGACGTCAGGTAGGCACGGGGTGCCGACAGCAAGTTCTTGTTTCCCAAATAAAGTGCATTACATTTGTACCAAGATGCCTGGTCCGTTCAGATCAATCCCATGTGCAACACAATCTTTGCAGCAGCAGCTTTTGGAATACTTGTAGTTTCTCCGTTTAGTTTCAAGGTTTAGCAGTGACAGGTCAATACAGTTCCCATTTTACAGGTCAGGAGGTAGGACGAGAAGAGGTGAAGTGAGGGAACTTGTTCTTCACAGAGAGCATGTCAGTGGTGGGACTGGGAGCATCACCTGTGTGTTCTGGGGTTGTGTGTCATTCACTGGACTTCCCTACGGATGAAGGGCATTTGGTCACACTGCAGGACTTTGCTCCAGCTGAGCCCAGACCTGCTCAGCTAATCGGGTCTCAGTGCAGGAATCCAGTGTTTGGACATGACTTTGGAGCCAAGGGGCCAAGCAGCATGGCCAGGGCTGTAACCTGTGGCTGCGGCCCAGGGGTACAGCAAGCTCCGACGGACCCAGAACCACGCAAGTCGCACCGAGGACTGACCGTCAGAAAGGAAAACCGCCAAACAACCAAACTGCACAACCAGCTGCTCCCCTGATGATTTCGGAATAATGAACTATGAACTAAGAAACCGTAACCCCACTGGTGAGAAAGCAAAACCCACAGAGCACATGTGGCAGGTCCTTGTTCCAAATTACCAATAGTTTTCTCTGTGGCCAGAGAGGAGTTTCATTGTCACGGTAGCTGCTGTTTCATTACAAAGCAGATCTGAATTAGGCGCCATTGTTTATAATGCAAATAACCCTCGCGTGCAGCACCCAGAACAGTAGTCATATGGTGCTACCCTAACCCCTGTGGAGACTACTATGGTGAAAAGAACATCCGACACGGAAACTGTTTCCTTTACCGTTGTCATTCTTCTAATTTCCTTCAGCCCAAGATGCAACAAGCACAGATTTGTTCCGAAATGGAGCTTTCTCTGCTAACATATACTTCTCACTAACAAAGTTTATGGAGTAGAAAGCTTTTTAAAGATGTAAACAGTACTTAGTAAATTGCAGCACAATCAAAAAATGTTACAATAAAAAGCAAGATTAATGATTTTTTTTAGATGACAATTTATCCTGACTTTGCCAGTTGCATTGCACTCTACATGACTCCATTTGATTATTTTGTGTTAAGCCCACTATCTTCTGTTTGACCAAAACATGTCATCAGTCTCTATCTTACAAATAAGAGAACACTCAGAATTATGGCTGAAAAGAAAAAGAAAAAAAAGACAAAACCACACATATATGGGAGAACACAATATTGTGCTGGAATTTCAGCATTAGCATTTCTGAAAACTACCTCAGCCACTGACTTGCAAATTACTGTTGTGCCGTAGGTGCTGATCCATATAGAGACTAAAGGGAGGTGGGAGGGAATGAAGCGACATGCACCGTCGTGGCTAGTACCTGCTTCTTCGGTGCTCTGGGCCCCTTAGGAGATGTCCTGTTGCATCTACGAACGCGTTGCATTCACGCGGCACCCACAGGGCTGTACGGCAAGCCTCTTCGCAGACCCCACGTACTGCAGCCGGGGACGGAGCCGTGCAGGCAGGTGAAAAGCTTTGCCCACCCGCAGACGCTGGAGACCCCTGTGAGCCAGGGATACCGGGTGGCCGAGTGTCAAGTGAGAGGTGGATGCCTGCAAAACCCTGTTTAATCCTTAGATGAAGGGAACCCCCTAACCAGCACGCAGCAGACGCTGTGCTGCTCCCCATCACCACCCCAGGGCCGGGCAGTGCCAGCCTCCTCGTCCTGCCGAAAGCCTTCGGCCTCAGCCCCGAGGCCCATGGGGGCTCCTTCTCATTCCTGTGCCATTCGCGGTCTCACTCTCACTGTCTGCTGGTGGGAACGGGGCTTTTGTGGTGTGAATGCTTGTCCGTGATGGACTGCACCAGGGCACAGGTCCCCTCCTGCTGAGAATTGTCATCAGCGGGACTCTGTTCCCCACCTTTTTTTCTTTTTTTTCTCTTCATGCAATGGAACAAGCCCTGAACTTGCTTAAATCAAGCAAAATACTTTTACCATATAATAAAAATTCCATGTTTTAATACATCGCCATGCACAAATGAAGTCAAACAATGCAGAGTACAAAATTGTCAGATATACAAAATGATAAAGCAGATATCCAAAGCTTCCAGAGATCATGCCCAAAGATACCAAAAACTTGATATTGATTTTAATTTCATCATTTATAAGAATTCCTCCCTCCCACCCGGCTTTTATTTTTTGTTGATTTTTGAAAACAGAAGGAATTAAACAGTAAATATAAAAACTGTAGGGTGGAATTAACAGTGATGGCCACTTTGTATACTAAAAATTAGATTGCATGATAATTTCTGTTGTGGGGAAAGAAGCACTGCTGTACAGATGAACACCTTGGATGCCCGGGGAAAAGCAGTGCACATCAAACAAAAAGGCACACTTTTTTGTTATGCCACCTCACTTGGCTCTGTCTTTAAAATGTTCACTCATGGATGGACTGGGAATAACAGTGCGTCACGTTTTAACCATTTGAGTGCTGGCATTCTCCCAGGTTTTCAACCAAGTTAACATTAAAAGGAGGCTACGGCCTTAGAGTATTTCCCTGGTGAATGAACTCAGAACTGAATCCAAGGGCAGCTGGACCAGACACAGCTTGCGAGGCTGTGGGACCGTTCTGGCCACGCGGCATGGCCAGGGCACCTCACTTGTCCCTTCTGCGCCAGGCTCCTCGGCAGATCTCCTGGCTCAGGCCACTGGATTTTCCAGCAACTCAATCCCAGCTCCTCCTCGGGTCCCGCGGCTTGTGTCCATCACCAGCGGCCGGGCCGACAAGCACACCCCGTGGTCTAGTTCTGCATATGGGCCTTGGATTTGGGGCAACCTTTGGAGACAATGCAGATGTGGCTACAATTCCAGCTGTAAATTATCTGCCCTCCCCAAGGACAGGTTCAGTCAACCTTAAATTCAGCTCCCCAAAATGGAGGAACCCAAATTTAGAGGCCGCTTTGCTGGCTGACATGGTGTAAGATCATACAGTCAGGCAGGTATCACTCTCATCTTACCCACACCTAGACATGAGGAAGGAATAACTGTGAGGCAGGTCCGCGTATCTCGAGTCCCTAGAAGAAACCGAAGACAAAGCCAAGCGCATCCCAACCTTGCCCCTCTGCAGCCCCTGCCAAGGCAATGGCCGGGTCCCGCAGGCAGCACGTGGCGGCAGCTGCCTGGCCATGCACCGCGGGGCTGCTGGTGTTCACCTGCCGTTTTCAGACTCTGCAGTAACTGTGGGAAAGTTAAAAATATGCCTCTTACACCCACTGATTATCCCAGCACCTTAACGCAAAGTAAAGGAGTCTTCTCCTCAGAACGCGTATCCTCTTTGAGGAAAGTTCACATTCGGGTTGGCTGGAGCTTTGACCAACCTGATCCAGTGAAAGATGTCCCTGCCCACAGCAGGGGGGTGGCCCGGATGATCTGATGATCCTTAAAGGTCCCTTCCAACCCCAACCACTCTGTGGTTCTATGATCTAAATGCTGGTCATTCACATTTTCAGGTTCTTGCCCCATGCAGTTCACCATCATTTTAGGGGAAGCCCAGCAGACTGCAGTGACCACTGAAGGCAGTGGGCTTCCCTGGCCCTGAGCGTGCTGACCCTGCAAGGCAATCTGTCTGTCTGTCTGTCTGTCTCCTGCCATGGCCTCAGGACAGCCTGGTGCAGGGCTCTGGGTTTTCCTTGCAGGTTAGCCCTGCGTGGCCCGATTCTTCCTCTCCATCACTGGAGTTGAGCTTAGCAGGGAGAAGGACGAGACCTATGCCTCACTCTGGGATGCCCTGCGTAGTCTGGAAGCCAGTATCCCTCTGTGGTTCCTCCATTGCACTGAAGGCCACTTGATCTCCTTTCTACCTCTCTCAGAAGCAAAGCACAGGAGCCTCCTGCATGCAAGCAATGTGGATGAAGCAGAAAGAGGGCTCCAAACATTTGTTTGGACTAGTCTTGAGACCAGAGCCTGCCTCAGAAGGGAAAACCTCTGCCTAGATGTAAAGCCAAGCTCTCAATAAACAAAACAAAACAAACCAGTCCCCTAAGCATCTGACGGGCAGATTTTTTTTTTTTCTCTGTGCAGCTTTTTATTGCTTACATGCGGTTTTGCTGCAATATTGATCTCCCTGCTTTAAAAAAATAACTGTATATCGCTATTTAATTTGGTGACATGACATTAAGTAGATGAATTCAAGGCAAATGCTTAATAGAAGTAATATGATTAGAGATGTAACAACAGCTACAGAGGGTTTTTTTTTTTTTCTGAAAAGGTATTTAGATATATTTGGAATTAAAATCAGAAAGGAGCTTTTCATCTCATTCTGAGTAAGCCTGGATGTGTTACAATAATGCCTGAAATCCCACTTTTATGGAAGACGCAGACATTATACAGCCATCTGCAAGATCAGCTTCCTGCCCTGTCCAGCCTGACCTCAGCCGCGCCGTTTGAGGACCGCTGTCCATCCCCTCTGCAAGGTGGTTCACCAGCCTGAGGACACTTGTAAGCCACCGTGCACATAAGCCAGTGACTCCACAGAATTTATTTGACAGGCAGTCAGTATGTACCACTGTTCTTTAAACAATAAATCTAGACCAAACTCATTTTCTTAGGATTTCACACTGGATTAGAGCAAGAATCCCCAAAGATCTTTATGTTCTTAGCTATGTCCGTAGCTAGCTCCCTTCTTGTCTCAGCTTCTTGATATTGATTCAATACCAATTTGCAGTAAGTATTGCTTTTATAGTTTCTTTTGCCTGTGTGAACTGTTTACTCTTTAAAACATACATCCTATTTTGTGCCGTTTTCCACAGCACAATGAAGAACTCTGAAAGGTGGCTCTCAGCTTTGTACTTGCCTTGCATCTACCAGCAGCAGCTTTGTGAGGCCTGAATCAGAAACCGAGCACTCCTTTGCTTATTTCTACGGTACAATATTCAAAACAGCCAACTGCAACAGGGCCCACAGCGCTTATTACTCCGGGTCGTCCCACTGAAGTCATTTCGCTTCTAGGGCTTCATTAACTGGCTCCAGCGGGGCTCATCAGGAGATCAGGAACAGTTTGCTGTCTTTGAGGCAAGAAACTCATGTACCTTGTTCAGCTGCAAGGCGATACAATAAAATTCTCAATCAGCACTTCAGCTTCTCTACTGGTTGTTGAGCACAGGAAAATCTGTTTCTTGCCAGCAAAACGCTGCCTCCTTGATTAAGAGGCAAAGCCACGGTTCTTATTCCTTGCTCACACTGATCACTTGAGTGCGTGATTTTGTCCCAGGCTGTTATTAATGAAAGACAACAGACTTATTCTGTATGCCCAAGGGTTTTGGTTGTCCTTTCTTGTCCAGTTGTCTTCCTTTAATTACATGCAGAAGAACCTTGCAAATGCGAGGAGACCTACTGCAGTTGCTACCAAATGCTGGCGAGTAGCTCAGTTCAGAGCTCTCTGTATAAGAAAATTTTGTGTGAAAAAAAAAGAATGTAGGTGGGCCTGCCTTCCTGTAGTATTGGAAACTTTAAGAGATTTTAATTCAGAAACTTGCATCTGATGATCTAGTCTAATCTCTTGCATAACACACACCTCATAACCTCATCCAGTGACTGCTGAACTGAGCCTAAATTTCTGTTTGAGGTAGAGCTTATTGACTTAGAAAAATACTCTGCATATATTTAAAGACTTTATGTGATGGAGAACATGCCAGGTAACTAAGTAAGCTGTCTCTATAGGTAATTATCCTCCCTGTTGAGCATTTGCACTTAATTTCTAGCCTGAAATCTGTTTCCAGCCAGCAGAGCACATCATTCCCTTTTCCTCCAAATAAAAGAGCTACCTGCCTTCAGACAGCACTTCCCCGCACAGGTAGAAGATTGTGATTGCAGACAGATCAAGTCACCTCTTCAAATTGTCTCTGATAAATTAATAGCATGAGCTTCATTAGTCTGGCACTATAATAAGACCTGTTTTCCTGCCCTTGAACGACACCGGGAGCCTTAGAAAATAATCTTTCCAAGTTGTCAATATCCTTTTTGAAAGATGGGCACAAACTGGCTCCGTAACAGAGTCACTGTTGCCAGATCCTAAATCTCCTCCAAGTCCTACTGACTGGCCTCCTTAGAGATTACATTTTACGTTTTCCCAGCTGGCAAGAGTATCTCTGGGGTTGATGCCGAATGGATTATTTGTCAGACCTTCATAGCCACCCTGTTCCAGACACACTCCCCAAGCCCCCAGGTGTGGCTTGCCTTCTTCTCTCCTGGATTTCTGCATTTGCAGTACTCCAGGTTCATCATCATTTCTTGCCATGCACCTTTTTTGCCATCTGTTGATGTTGCCAACAGTAACTTTCTATTTCCCTGGGAGGAATATTGAAAATAGAACATACCTTGGGAGCAGCTCTTTAGAAATAGTCTCACTGATGATAATTTCATATTTAGAGTCTTTTTGTGTGTGTGTGTGTGTGTGTGTGTGTGTGTGTGTGTGTGATCTAGCATGTAATAGGTTTTAATACACTTAATATGGGCTACACTGATTTTGCATAGTGCTATTTTGTTCTTTATCAGAATCAAATGATCTATAGGAGGCTAAGTATAGTATGTCAGCAGAGTTTCTTTTATCAACAAGCCTTTCATGTCGCAAAAAAATGACAGCAAGTTTACTTGACACAATACATTTCTATAAAAAATCATTTGGAGGGGTTTATCAATTTTTAATTGCTTCAATGATTGTGTCATATCAACCTTTCCATGATTTTGCCCAAGACTGACAGGAAGCTAATGAACCTGTAGTTTTCTGGGTCAGGTCACTCATTCTTTTCAATTATTGTTTTTGTGTGTGTCATTTAAAGCTTCTTTTATGCTTTTGAGTTCTGAGAGATCCTAGGCAAGTTTTCCTACACTTTTGGATTCATCATCTGGTTCTGCAAATTTAAGAATATGTTTGGATAGTTGATGCTTATTATTACCCATAATTACTGATGGAGTAGGAGGAGTTACATTTTAATGTGTAATCTGACTCCCTCATTCTACTGCTTTCAAATACAAAATGAGAATATTTGTTGGCTTTTGCATGTTCTGTCAATAATCACCATGCTGTATCTAACGTCAGACTCTGCTTTGCTATGACTGTATTTGTTAGGATGTATGGAAAGCATGTGGTCTTACTAGCCCTAACCTACTGGCCACTGACTTCTCATACACTTTTTGGCTTCCCTCGTCAAAGATCTGCTTTGCTTACTTGCTGATTTATACTCATGAGTTTGCCTAATCACCCACACGTTATGTTGGTGGCTTTTTTTGCACTCCAGATAGCTTTCCTGAATTTTACTACAGGAGGTTGCAGGTAATGCTGGTAATACTTCCCCCTCCAACCATTAATTTTAATTATAACAGAGGACCTTTTCTTTTTAAATTAAAATCTTATTGACCAGTCTATTTATTCCAGAGTCAATCACACCACAGTCTTGTAGCAGGGCCTTTCAAGGAGATTCAGATTGCAGAGATGTTGTTTGTTAAAAGGGGACTGGCGTGAAAAATGTAGGATTTTACTTTGCTTGCCTGAAACAATTTTGAATAATTGAGATCTTGTGGCTTCGTGGAGGGTGGAGAGAGGTTAGTTTTAGTTATAGCAAAAAATCACCCCAGGACTGGCTCCACAGCTGGCATTAATCAAGAAATCTCCGGAGACTGTGATGGAGCAGTGCCAATGTAGGTCTGCTGGGGGTCTGGCCGGAGGTCTTCCGAAAATTTGGAACAAAACAAAAAAAGAATTTTGTCATTTCTAATGGTTTGATTTCCTTAATGACACTGCAGCTGCTTTCAGTCTGGCTGTCGAGTAACAGAAGCAGACAGCCAGGAACAAACCCACCACCAGAGCACGACGATGCAGGTGGACTGGCAAAACCAAAGAGCTCGCAGAGCTTTTGCAGACTTCCCTCCTGGAAGGCTGTGTTCTCCTTAACATAAATGATGGGGGCTTCCGGCAAAGAAAGCCATGCAGATAAAAAAACAAACAAACAAAAACAACAACAAAAAAACCCACAACCAAGGAACGAAACAATGCAAAGGACGTTTTCAGCTGCATCATGTTTTTTCGGGTGAGCAATTCCTTCATTTTTCTAATGTTGGACTTCAGGTAATTTGAAGCACTGAGGATGGCTGAGTGTCTGCCGGGGTTCCTTAGCAGGGCCGGACACTGCAGCCTTCCCTACACAAAGACAGCGGGCGAGCGGCAGCCGGGACGGGCACCGGCCACGGAGCAGGGCTGCAGGGCTGCCCGCTGAGAACGGCGTCCTGACCGCAGTGCTGTTTGGTGCTACCTGTGCTTCGGAGCTAATAACCAGCGATCAGTTTAATGGTAGCACTGGCCTTTGCGAATATATCTATCTCCACAGGACTGATAATCGCTGTTTTATTAAAATAGCATTAGTCTCCTACTCTTTTGCACAGAACTAATGGCTCTGAGCATATTTAAATTCACTTCCTTTGCCGGAATAACTTATTCGCTCCCTTTCATGTTGACTTGGTCTTTGGCACTCTCGACATAAATGATTTATTGACTAGAGATAAAGCATTCTTTCCACAGAACTGTTCTTGCGACCCAGGCAAAAGCGGATGTGTCTGCTATTAATAAGGTGTTCAGCATAAAAAATGCAATAGACTTGATTGTCTGCACTCAATAGCCTTTCCGAGAACACAGTACCTGCCCCCATTCATAATAACAAAAAATCTCTCCCACATGTTTATTTATATCAAAAAGTTTTCAGAAGAATATGCTGGGACCCAGAGAGTTGTTCAGTAGATGCAGAACAATTTCATAAATATCCCTGAGGAAGCATGGCCTACTTTGGGAGAATAACAGTGATTAAAAAAAAATCCAAACACAATGAATAGTTAAATACAAGCCAAAAAGTACAGTTATTTCCCTATGGCTCCTTCAGACAGTTACACACGTGAGGAGTGTCGTGGGGCTTGGGGGAACTATTCTCGCGTACGCTTGGAGTTATCCACATGCACAGGCTGTCTGTGGGACGGAGACCTACACCACTTTCAAACAAGCTTTGTCCGATGGGCGCCTACAGCAGAGTTCTCACTGAGTTTGGCTACACAAGGGTCTGGACTTTATTTTCACGTTTCTCAGGGCCTATAACATTGCTTTTCTAGATCACCATAGCTAAAATCCTGGGAAGCTTTTAAAGCAAACTGTTTTAACAGGAGAAGTGCACACATCTAAATTCATGCCCATATACTGGAAGATGTTCAAAACTAACATTGATACAAAAAATGCTTCTAGTGGCTCTTTGCCTAACTCAACTTTTTCTCATATGGCCTTTTAAGTTAACACTCTCTGATAAACTCTTCTTTTATAACTCAAATTATTCCAGAACTTTTCATTGGATAGTAAAATACGAGAATCCCTACTGCAGAAGTATAGCATTCTCCTTTTTAAAATAATTTATATCCAAGTTTTTTTTTTTAATTGCTGTACCAACATGAAATTGATGTCAGTTGCCAGAGTGCATTTTTAAAATCTGCAGCAGAAAGAGCTGTAAAATGTACTGAAGCTTACAATGGAATTCTGCAAGGCGCATGGCCATTTCTGTTAATAAGGATCAGATTCCAACCTGCAATGCTATGAAAAGCTCTAAAAAGTGCAAACGCTGCTGTTGGCAAAGATTCTTATGTCTTAAGGAGAACTTGTACACCAATTAATTCAAAATTAGGTGCCAGGATTTTCAGAAAGAGAATACAAAGCTTACTGCTTTATAATTATGGGAGGTCCATTGAAAACCCATGGAAAGACCCAAACCATTAGAAATCACTAGCAACTTCTGAAAATCTTGGCCATCAGTAAAAATATTTTCCTTCTGGATTGACTAGTAAAGAAGCATTCAACATGCTGAATCTGACGTGGCTGGAGAGCCATAACCTAAGCCTGCACCTGTCTGAAAAAAATTACACCCCAAATGTATTTATCTGTTGGTTGTACAGGCACCCTCAGTGGTTGACCTTACATTCTCTAGCAATGAACTGTACAATAGTTTTTAAGTATTATAACACAGGAACCTTCTCTGAAAAGGTCCCTTTGCCTTGATATAGTTGCACCTTCTCTCCATCTCATGCTAGTATGGCATCTCACCTACAGTTTGGCATTGCTAACAGCAATTCTACAGTACCTGTCTATCAGGCTGGAGAGAATGATGGTCTTTAAATACACAAAAAGCTACCTTTAACTTTAAAGAAAGAAGGAACAAATAGGCAAGTCCCCTCAGTACGCTGATGACATCAGTTCATTATAAAGAGTATGTCAAGAAGGTCCTGATGTTAGGGACAGACATTAATTCCACTAAGTCCCCATGGAAAAAATAGTACCACAGCCAGCTGTGATACAGCCAGTGATAAGGCCAGCCATTCAGAGACTGAACAAAAAACAACGCTCAGATTGAATGCAACAGTCTTGAGCCTGCTACAGTATATTGAAAGGCTTATTAGAACCATTTGCTTATTCCTATTTCCTACCAAGATACTGTTTTGGATAGAAAGTGGAAAAAGTTAACAAAGAAGTCTGCCCTCTCCAGAGGGAGCGTCTTGCTCCTTAGAAGTATAGTCTTACACTTTACCTTTTTCAGAGAGTTTGGTTTGGACTGTGATTCCCCAGTCCTGCCCAAAACGTAAATGGTGGCCAGCATAAAGAAGCCGAGTTCTTCCAGTTTGTTCTGTTTGTATTGCAGGCCAAACCCAGGGTCAAACACATCTCTGAGAAAGGCTCTCTCCCTTTCCTCTCCCTCACTGAGTAAGAAAACACATTGGCACACTAGAAATGAGAACCTTTGATATCTGGCGGATGGGAGGGAGAGCAGACACAGTGTCTTACAGCTCATTCAACCTACCCTGTTCTTGGCTACCTCTGTGACAGCCATTCAGTAAGTCTCAATAAAATGTCACACCTCTGCCACGTGCAAATCTATCTACACAATCTACTGTGAATCAGTGAAGGTATGCTAGTAGTGGACTTCAGTTTGGATGCAGTCTCAGCACAAATACTGAAACGTATCCTCAGTATTTTAAAATGACCATTATATATATATGGACTGTGCTAGTTCTGTGTGGAAAGCACATACGAAGTGCTGATATTGTTTAACAGAATACCATTAGACTGCAAAACTAACATATACAAGACGTTTACATTCCTATCAGGGGTGTAATATTGTGAATATATCCACTGAGATTGGAGAATTGCTGTTTTTCCTAAAACATCATGCCATCTGCATACATAATAAAAGAATCCAGGAGTTGCCATGCTAAAACAGGACTTCTAGTGAAGGGCATAGACAGTCCCCTAAAGGGAACTCAAAGTTATGCACAGTGATGAAAACTGGAAGAAATTTTCCAGCTAAAGGTCTGTCAATGACCATTTTGAACAAATTAGCATTGGATATTATGCACCACATTTTTACTCTGCAGCAAACCAGGTCTTCCCAGAATGCATCCTCTTGAGTGGGATGATTTTACTTCAAGTTTGTCTTCAGTCCTCCATGGTCACCTTTTGGCAGTGCCATTTATTATGGTTTTTTTTCATGAAGGAAAGTTCACTTTCATATCAAGTGGCAGGACAGCAGCTTTAGAGGCTGGAAATGTTTATGGAGAGCTCTCTGCTGGGGCTGTAAGAAACAAAATAGAAAACCAAAACCAGAGAGTGAGTATAGAACAGAGCAAAGGAATTACCATGTATTTCAACTAAAGTAAAAAGTCAGGTTTGTGCTGAGCAAATGCATTTATACTGTAAAGACAAACTACTCCTAGAACATATATTGTGACCCTGGCACTTTCTTTAATCAGCTTTACTCATCAACCAAAAATCTCAGTGCTTAATCAATTCCTTAGATAAATATAAAGCGCAGACCAGCAATCATTTGTCTGATTTAACAAATGCTACTTGAATTTTATTGCTTCATCTTAAAGCACAGCTCATTCTTCCTCTAGTCGGAGTCCCAGAGAGCCTGGGACCTCGTTGGGCTAGCATTAACTACTGAGGGTATGACAGCCAAATCCTGGAAAGGCTCCTCCAAATGCCAATGTAGGGGCTGATGTTCCCTCACCATTACTGCCGGCCAAGACAGTAAGAGTTGGCCATTGCTGCACAGGAGCTGTGTAACAGATCACACGCTTCCTTCTCTGCTTTAGACTCCATAAGATAACTATGGGGTTGCAGAGGGTTTCTCTTGCCCTGCTAAAAGCAGTAAAGCATCCTCAATTTTTGTGGCACTGAAGCTGCTATTCCTTGCCTGAAAGTCCTCACAAAGCTGTAAGGTGATCACATCATAAAGGACTATGTGGAGGTTTCTTGTAATTTCTCCTCTCCTCCACCCAAACTCTTCTTTGAGATGCACAGCAAAAAGACAAGAGGTAATGGACACAAGATGCAACAAGAGATATTCCAGGTAGATAAAAGGAAAAATTCTGCCCAGAGAGGGTGGTAAAATTGTGGAACAAGTTACCTGGCGAGGCTGTGCCATCACTGCTTACAGAGATATTCAGCACTCAACCCGAGAAGGCCCTGAACAACCTACCTTGGCCCTGTTTTGAGCAGAGCTGAGATGAGGGCTCTCCAGAGGTCCCTCCCAACTGAAGTTATTGTATAATTATAAAATTTCTGATGGGGATTTGTGTTCCCTGTTGTGCCTTCGTAAACAGGAAACGAGTGCCTCTGCAGGACAGCTCACACTGAAGTGCGTTCATTTATTCAGTATTTAGCCACGAAAATGCACACAAAATCCCTCACAGGCTTACACTGGTCTCTGGAGCCAGGGAGCCATGCAGAGGCAAGCTCCTGTGTTATTTCAACAGGCCCGGTCTGGACACAGCTTTGTTTCTCACAGAGCCCCCCACACCTCCAGTTTTACGGACCAGATCTTCTCTAACACGTATTGTATATTGCTATTGCCATATGAGTGCAATTTGGTAACCCTATGTCTGACGAGGGCAGTGCTGGGACAGGACTCATTGGGGTGTGCTTTGCACCCTTTCCAGCTGATGTCCTTCCTCTTGCAGGAACGTACGTGTCTGTATGTGTGGAAAGAGACGGATCTTCGTTTTTTTTGGGACAGACTCCAATGTGTGAAGCTAATGGGATGCTGATGCTGCCAAGGCAGTATTCATGTCAACTGAAACTCAGGCAAGCAGTGGCCTTCTGCTTTTCACCCCTTCAAAGTCACGCCTGGCAGGCTCTTCTCTATGGGGTGTGGACTGACAGGCCCTGCCAACCTGTCAGTTTGCCCACATTTGCCTCTCCCAGCCCCACACCCTTGCAGCTATGGAAATGAAGGTCTGATTGAGTGGGGAAGGGGTGGGATGCTAAAGTGGCAGGTTCTGGAAGAGTACTGAATGAGATTAAAAAACCAACCAACGAACCAAAAAAAAAACCCAGACCCTGACATAAGCATTTTATTCCTCAGTTTAAATATGGCCTATTAAATAGAGGAACAATAAAAACCAGTCTCCTTAGCAATTTCCTTTCTTATGTGGGCACATTCACCCGATTATGGTGTTAGTTTTCATCCTTGTTTTCACAGCTGCGCTGCTTTTATTCTCAAGGTTCTCTAGTGCAATGATCCCACTAGCATCTACTGTCATCTACTCCATGATGTACCTGCATCAAAAGTGGCCTGAGAAAGATGCACATCTGGGACCCAGCAACTGTTTTATTCCATGAAAGAACTGTCAGGAAGGTTTTGATCCAGGGACCTTCATCTGGTCTAGACAGATAACTGACTGCATCTCTCAGGACAGAAAAAGGAAGCAATGGTGATATTCAGCAGGTGTGAAGATAAAGGAGAAACCTGGGGAGAGGTTTTAAACATGGAGAGAGGCAAATTGGTATCTAACCTCAGAAATGTTGGATTCCAGGTGAACTGGAGGCTATCTCACATCTGTGTAGCATTGGCAGAGATGTGCTTGTCTCACAAAGGAGAAATGAGACTTTTTCAAGGTTAAATAGCTTGTCTGCTGCAAGGAAGGGGAAATTCAAAAAGCTCTCCCAAGCAATGGAAAATACCTCGCCTAGCCACAGAGTTACAGGACTAAACTTAAATGGGTAAACTGGCTAATTTTATCAGGTCAGGCCTCAAGATTACACTTGTGCCGGAATTCCCATCATCCACGTCGTCTGAAATATTGGCCTGTACTCACGCTTAGGTTTGAGATGAGCCAGCTGGCCCGTGAGAAACCTGTGAACAAGGAGAAGCAGGGACTGATCCGAACCTGAGCTCCATCCACACTGCGGTGTGAGCGCAACCATCTCAAGCCACGCGGGACCCCAAACAGAGCCAGTCTGGATACAACCAGTGACAATGACCAAGGGAAAAGCAGTAATTCCGTTAAGCTCTGAACTTAGAACAGGCAAAGCAAGGACTTAGTAGTGATTTAGCACATTTCTTTGCTCGCTTTGTCTTTTGAAGCCAGGATTTTAGAAGCACTTATTCCCCTTTGTAACCTACAATTTTTGGTGCCCAGATGGAGACTCCTCTAAGGATCCTGGTTTTCTAACACCATGCACCCAGTGCTTTTGGAAAGTAAGATCTTTTAAAAAGGTATCATAAATGAGCAGTTGTCTTTGTAAACATTGCCTTAGACTGTAAGCTCTTGGAATGATGACTGCCTTTTGCATGGGGTTTGTACGCTTACTAACTCAACAGCATACAGATCTAATCTCACATGACATTTCTGAGAATCTGCTGTAGAAAGACACCAATCATTTCAAAGCCAGAGATGTATTTCATTTCTGAGTACCTGTAGCGTGTGATTTCTTTCTAACTGGGAAAGGGACATATTTTTCATTCATTTTAAATGCATGTTAATTCAGCTCAACCTAGCAGTATGATCTATTTGTCATATTTTCATAATGGAGGGATCCTGATGAAGAAAACAAGTATCACTTTCCTTTGCTACATTTCTTCTCCACTGGAACTAATTTTATACTGCATTTCTAAGGTCAGGACATTTCATACATGGGATTATTTTGAAAAATGCCTATGTCCAACATACATATACCAACTATTTTTTTCAGTCTGTCAAAAAACTGCATTCAGCTACATTGACTAGTATTTTTCCTCTGTTAGAAAGGCCACAGGTATCTAACTTCATGCTTCTGACATCACTTGAGACATTCAAATATTCTGCAGACTACTGCAGACTTGTTGCATCTTGCCACATAATAATTAGAGATATTGCTAGCTTTAAAGAATTTCATGACAAAAGGAAATGGTTGCCAGCCCATTCATAGATTTACCTAACTGGTCCGTGACAAGTCGAGTCAACAATGCCAGAGATGAAAGGTTACCTCAGGGTTTGTATGGTTGTCCTAGCTGGAGCCAGCACGGAGGAGGTGGCAAAGCAGAGCCTTCCAGCCTGCTGCGTGTCCACCTCACAGCCCTCCTCCTCTTGGCAGAGCAGCCCTGGTTTGTACAGACAGCAAGACAAGCCTCAGGGCTGCAGGAAGACAGCAAGCTGCCTGGGTACCAGTGCCACAGCCTCGCAGCCTGTATTAAAATGATACTAAGAAGTGACACATTAATCAATGGACTGAATGCAACACCCAGCAGCCAAAAGAGAAAACAGGGACGTGGATGATTTTTGATCAGACTGACAATTTTGTTTTTATTCCCAACCAGTCATGTGTTGGTCTGGCTTGCCTGACTTTCCCCTCATTACTAAGACCTCGTAGCTGACACAGTCTTGAAGGTTATTTAGTGTTGTTTGTCAAATGCAGTGTCAATATGCTAGAAAAATACCGAGGGAAAAGGAAGGAAGTCTCTTCTTGCTTTTGATTTTTGAATTTGCTTGCCAAGCAGGAAACGAACATTTCAGTTTTGGAGCAGACAACAAAGGTGGATCTACGAGCATAATAGAAGCATCTAGAGCTTCAAACAGTAATCCTAATCCTAAGCATTCAATATTCATGAATAAGGACATGCTAAATAATTACAATGGCTGCAAAAATAAGGAAATAAAAATACATGTTGCTTTCCCTTCAGTTCTACTTGTTTTAGGAAACCATTATGACATATTTTTCATTTTCACCCCCAACCATGAAACAAGATGTTTTTGTTCAAATGATCAGGGACATAGATGTATCATCACAAGACTCCAGGAGCAGAGTCTTTAAAACAAACAGCAGCTGACATGTGAATTGCTACTTCTGCAAAAGTGAACTCAGGGTTTCTTTTTTTGAAAACACTTCTTTTTCTGGACAACCATGCTCTTATAACCAGGTGCTGTTAATCCACCTGGACATAGTCTTAATATCTGTCCATAAATATGCTACTGAATAAATATTCCCGCATGAGATATATGGAGGAGAATGACTTTACATGCAATAAACTCCTTGGCGTTATTGCCACACTGCTCCCTCCCAGTGGTCCCAGGTCCAAACAAGGGCTTTAAGGAGGCAGCTGGCATGCACAGTGTGTGACGCTGCCTAACGCAGTGTGAAAGCCGTAATAAGCCATTGCGAGTACATGGGTATGTGGGATCCTGGCTCACTCGCAGATTCTCATTCTGGATCAACGGCTTCCGTATGAAGGCCTCCAGGTGGCCTTCAAAAGACAAAGTAGACATATCTACTGTCACTTCATGCTAATGTACTTTTCTTCCTATACTCTACTTTATATTGAGACTCTAAGGAGCTCAGCTGGGGACACTGTGGTTTGAAAAGGATGCTCACTGCTTTAAGACAGATGATGAACATTCAACAAGGTTGGGCAAATCCTTTTCCCTATATTCTGACTAAAGAGAAAACTCACTTCTTGCTTGTGATGCAGGGCTCTGTAGCCTGTATCAGGCAATTTTGAGATGAAACATTTCTGGGAGAATGGATGTCATGGCAGATGCTCTCAGCAGGTAACCTTCTGAAAAGCCAATTAGTCAGAGGTTATTGCAGCTGCTCTGTGAAACACAGTTGGTTCACACAGAATGGGTTGAAAATGTAGTTGTCCAAAATGTGTTTCACTAAGCTATTAAATGTCCTCAAATAGTCGGATTAGTTGAGAGTCTCTTCATGAGTCACGCCAATTCCAGCTTCCCTACTAAAGCAGGTATCTCAGCAACTTTACTAGGTTAAGCAAAATGAGGATACTCATTGATTCTGTGTACAGATGATTTATGCTGTTATTTGTGTTCCTTGCCTCTTCCAAAAATCAGAGTTCATGATGGACATGATGAGCTCACACTCCATCCTTGTACTGAAAAATATTCTAAAAGTGTTTTAGCATCTACTAAGATTGATTTTACAGTGTTAATCTGGAATCCTCTGAAGATAAAATCTATCCCCCAAAATGTATGCCCTTTTCATGCCTGAGCCTAAACAAAATGTGACAATTTCCAAAGTTAAGTTAGGTTCAAAAAGCTGGCAAAATCCCGGGAGAGACTTTCTTCTTTCAAAATGGCTCATTCATCCCTACTCAGGATGCTTCATACATCCCACCACCTACCTGCTGCTTCAAACCTACAAAGAAAAAAGAAACATGTTTTTGCATTCAACAGAATGCGATGATTTCCTTGAACTAACAAGCAGCTAAAATATTTTGAAAAAGTGCATGCAACCACTTCCTTAGTGTTTATAGCTTCTTTCAAAGAATTCTCTTGATCTACTGCAAACTTACCCACCAACGTGAACAGTGAACTGGCTGTCCACCAGCATCCTTCTCTAGAGACTCAAACTATAGCAGACAGAAAGATTTGAAGGAATGTGATGCTAAGGAGTCTGAAAGTTTCAGCCGGCGCTTTCTGGAACTGAAAGTGCATATGAGATTGCCGACTTCATATCCTATCATGCATATCTCTCACCGCCTGCCTGTAATCAGTTCTCGATCTCACAAGTCCTTGTGGGGTGCTCTGCAGGAAGTGAAAAAGGTTGTCACAGATGAATAGTCTTCCACACACTGTGGCTCTAAATAGCCATTTGCACTGCATCTCGAGCCTCTGCATATCTATTGCTTTTGTCTCGAGAGACTAGGTTTTAATATAAAGCACCAGGAACTGTGCGAACTGAGTGAACTTAAAAAAGGTATGGCCTCAGCATGCAAATAAGCTGCTTAGCCACACAGTCTGCAGTGGCCTGCAGTGGTTTGGTGGCTGCTCTGATCATCACCTGGAACGTGCCCTTGCATTTGTTCTGCAGCTTCTGCAGGATGCTTTCAAACCTATCCCATTCAGAACTGTGCAGCAGCATTTGGAAAACAGTTCTGTCCATTATATCACTGTATTACTGGCCTGAGGATCTTCAGTGAAATATGCATTAAGTTAAGAAGCATAATCAGAAGAAACCAAAGACTTCACTAGAAAAATCAAAGTATTACAGCAAAAGGGTTTGGAAACTCTCTGGAGCTACAGCTCCCTCACTGCCTATGCAGAGCTTATTCAGGATTAATAGGTGGAACAAACTACCCACCTTTGGGGAGGTATTCACTGTGAGGTTTCCTGAAATGAAAGTTTTAACTCAGTTTTCATTCTGTGAAGTGATTAACCGAGTGAAAAGGAAAATTATACCTACTAAAACCACCTAAAAGATTGCACATGTGCGCACACACATGTACCACAAAACAAAACAAAACAAAGACAGATCATGAAGCCTACAAAATCAGCCTCTCCCCCAGTACATTGAACAAGCAACTTTATTTACCCCTTTGGAGGAATGAATTATGATACAGCCTTCACCTGTATTATCACATCGCATTATCACTATGGTTTCCCCAGTACCCTTGCATTGCTTTGAGCACCAAACAGGGAGAAAGAACAGAAAGAGGATTTCAGTGCCATTTGGTACTTCGCTTTACCCTTGAGGTTCAGCATGTGGCCCACCACCTCATTTAACATACAACATTCAACCCTGATCTGGAAAAGAATAGTTGCTATCCTCATGGGCTCCTCTGGTGGACTCACTGCCCAACCAATTCACAAACAAAATGCCTCAATTTCAAAATACTCCACGAGAAGACATCGCCTTATTTTACAGTTCCTAGCTAGGCACAAAGGCCGTACCAGGGCAGCGCTGCTAGTGTCTGTCCAGCTTCTGGCTCCGACACCAACAGCTCCAGGCTGTCGGCGCTCTGCGGGGCTCCTGAGTCAGGTGAAAACCTCTGGAGAGAGGGGGTTTGAGGAGGCTCCTGGAATATGTAGGCTGGGTCTGGAAGCTGGAACTCCACGGAGGAGTATAAGCAGGGCCCTAAAGATGCCAAAGGAAGTCTGGGTTTGACCATCTATACTTACTCCTTGGCATGCATTTAAATGATGCCTTCTCCTAATCTGCTCCAAAGGCTGATTTTATCAGAAAACTGACTCTTACTGACCTCTGACTTGAAGGGAAAATCTGCTGGATGGTCATTTTTACAATCCATCATGGCCCTCCATGGCCACTGGGTTGCCTAGGAAGCAAGCAGTCACCATTTTATCCTCACCAATCTGGCTGTGACCAGACTGAGGAACTCTTCCTAGGCCTCCTCAAAAAGGTCAACAGAAAAACCAGCATGGTGCATATGCAACTACTATTTTTAAAATTAAACAAAATAAAAGGCCCCTGGTCTAATTCTCCCAGCTGCAGGACCAAGCTTAAGGAGGTGCTGCAGTGGGGGAAGGTCTTGCCTGAGGCAGAGGTCCCCTTCCACCCTGTCACTAACGCCATGACAGGGCGGGCAGCTGAGCATGCTCACTGCTCTGCAAATCAAGCTCATATCTGTCTGGATGGCTGGAAAATGAACTACAGAGATCAAACTGAGTTACCACCTTTGAAGAGCTCCCTGGGTGATTATTAAGACTATATCTTGATGTATACCCACCAGAGACCCCAGATACCAGTCATACTGCCTCTGCAGAAGGGCTTGATAAACGAAGGATGGGCTGAGTGTATCAAAATGGTTCTTAAGTCAGGCACGGAGGCTAAGGCTTGAAATTATGTAGGCTGTGTTGACCACAGAGCCAAGCAAAGAAGTCACTCATGAAAACATGGCTGGTATGAAACAAAGAATACCTAGCCAGTGTTCAAGAAGGCATGAGAAGTTTAGCTGTTGAGGTTTTGGGGTAGTAATAAATCAGCTCTGCACAGGAACTGATTGATCGATTGCAAAATCTGCTTTACTCTGATTTGTGCCTGTCCTATTATTTTAGTTTGGAGGCTATCCAAAGCACTGGCATATTTTTCTGTCTCCTTTTGCATCACGCACAAGTATGTTCTGAAAATACAGTCACACAGAAATATATTTGAATGGTTTCAGACTGGTGGCTTTTCTGTATTCTGTGGAGACGACTGCTATGTTTGGTTCCTGCCATCCCAAGCAAAATGTTATTCAGATTTGTGTCATGTCGCCTTCCTCCAGAGGTAAGCAATATGAACCATGTCTGTAATGTGTGGCAGGTGGGCCCTTTGGGGCAGATTACAGGATGGGCTGGAGTACTCCATGTCCCCTTTGCTGCCTGCAAGCCCAGCTTTCCTCCCAACGGAAACTCATGCCTGTGAAGATGGCACACTCCCAGATCCCCCCTCACATGCTGCCATCACTGGCCAAGCTCGGCATCCAGCACTTGGGATTTGGAAGTGCTCTCAGGTGCTGCACTGTAGACATACACAGAGTAAATCGAGGACAGGACCGATGTACTTAGTGGCAGAAAATAATTCAATACCAGGTAGAAACTGACCTTTAAAAGTCAGACAGAAGGGCATCTCCACGCTTAAAACAGAGGAGTTTGGGGCTAAATGTCATATTGGGAAAACGATTTCCACTTATCATTCAGATTCTTTGCTGGAACATACCAAGTGTGGACGGATGCAAGATAGTGAAATACGCAGCAGAGCATGGGCTTGGACTCAGTGGTTAAAGTGAAGGCCTTACCTGCCACATCACAGAGCAGCAGACTTCCCTTTGCTGTCCAGCTAAGTAAATGCGTAATTGTTCTGCTCAAAGTGGAACAGCTTCAAGAAAAGCCTATCTCCTTCCAGCCTGGGAGCTTGTCTTTAAGGTTAGAGATGGAAATAAATAAGCTTGCATGGACTTCTGAGATGATGATTCAGTTGAGCTGCTTTTAGCATAAACCTAGCTGGTTATTTCCACGCTGCAGACTGCAACACAGACCAAATGTAAATTACAGATAGAAGCGGGGTATGCGAATGCATCCCCGTGTTTGCTGAGCTATGAGAAGTAACTCCCTCTGCAGAGCACCAGATCACTTGACTCCGAAGTTCACCTGGTGTTTGCACAAACTCATTTCACCTATCCTAGACAGGTGACCAGTCTAAGCCAATTATTGAGGCTTCTTTGACAAGCAGCGGAGAAAGACAGGGCCCTTGGAAGAGCGATTCACCCTACTTACTTGTCATATTGGATAAATGACTCTTTGGAAGGTCCTCTCTCCACTGATTATCCAGAAAAGCTAAACGATTAGCACAAAGTAGGTATCCAGCAATTAAATGGCAAACAAGAAGTGACAGGAATTGCAACTTAATGCTTAATTTGATTGTTACAAATTCCAATTAGCATGTGAAATATAGGTACCACAATGTTCAGGATTAGCAAGTTTAATGCTTACATTTCTACTGAAATCAAAAATGATATAGATTCCAGTGAGGGATAAGAGCCCTAAATTCCTTTGAGGCCTTGGATATTGGAATTTGACAAGGAAATTACACACTAAATAATCTTCTTAGAAATTTATATGCATAGCTGAGATAATGAGATGCTTCCTGCAAACAATCCACAAAATACTGAAGTTTTTTAGAAAAATTATTTACTCACCATTACTGGTATCATTTTGCAGCTGGATAATTTATTGTGTCCATGCTGCCAAATTGTTTCGATTTGCCACTGATTTGCTTTTCATTTCTACTTGCAATATATGAACAAATCGATACCATAGTCAAGGAATTCACATAGGTACATAAAATAAGAGTAAACAAAAATAATGCTTTGCTCATTATTAAACACTTCTCATATTTTAGTTATGGTAGGCAATTAGGTTGACAGGAATTTGCAAATTGAGGAGAAGTTACACCATTTTATCTCAGGCCAAACAGTTTATCGCAATTCATGCACAGACAAACTTCTGTGCTTCAAAAATCAGGGGAAAATATCTAATGGGATGTGGTATTTTTCTTCCAGTACCAGAAAAATACAGATCCCAATTACATTTTTGCTTCAAGGAAGGCAGGAAGGAAGAATTTCTGCCATCGGAGCATGAAACAGATTTTGGCTAGAAAGAAGATGGACTAGATTTTTCCCCCCCCCAAAAAAAACAAAAAAAAACCCAAATGATTTGCACACCAAAGTCTCATTAGAAGTCAACAAGACTTTGATTTATAAGTTACTTGTGAAAAAATTCTCTGATGATTCCTACAAGTCTTTTAATATTTATCCTGAACAAGTGCTGACATATCATTCAAAAGCAGATCTGGGGCTGCAACAAGTTCTGGTAACCCCTCAAGACATTTCTAAAGCCTCACCCACAAGAGATTCAAAACTTCTGGCATGTCCATATGTCTGAAATCTTCATGCATTTGTCTGTTTAGGATAATTAAGGGTATGCCTCCGTGAACGCATTACTGCGAGGTAACCGGCGTCTGGATTTGCAGCAGAACAGATGCTCTGCTATAACTGTCCGTGTGCGTGCCCTTACCCTGTGGTAAACGCAAGGCAGCTTAGCGCCCTGTCGTTGAATAAGAGCACGCAACACATATGCAGCGTTCGCGCTCGATCTTCCAATTACCTCGCAGTAACTTGCTCAGGTAGCCACAGTCATATATGTTTTTACAAGCCCAGCCACTATCACAGACTGCCCAAGAATAAAGACATGCAGAATGTCCTTCACCAAGATATTTTTTAGGCTGTTCACTGTCACCTCCAATCTACCCTTCAAGGATTTTGTTTTCAGTGCTCATCTCTGCTTAGGCTGCACCAGACTGGGTGCAACGTAAAGAAATGGATGCTGGAGGCTGGTTAGCTAGCACGAGCCTTGCCCTGGTATTTTAGCAAGATGAACTGAGGTTCCTGGAGAGGTTGTATTTAATCATTTTACTGACAAAATGCCTAAGTGGAGGAAAAAAAAAGCAAAACAAACAAACAAACAAACAAACAAACTGTGAAGCTGTGACATTGCAGAGACAGAAAAACTAAATAGCAGCCTTGTCAGAAAGCCAGTGCTTCATTCTAGTATGAGATTTTCAGAAACTGCCACCTAGTTCGCCACACTAACAAAGGCGTTTTCTCTGAAAGAGTCCCAGATTTCAGGATTCCGGACTTTGGTCCAAAGGGTGTGAGAACTGGAGATCTCTGAGAGAGCTGTGAACATGTTAAATATCATCTTCTTAATGACACTGTCATTTAGCTTTACTTTCAATTCTGAGATTACAAAGAAAAATGATCTCACCTCACTAGGGCGTAACTACAACATGCTGCTACAGCTCACAGTTTTTTCCAACTTTTTCTGGTTGGAGGCTCCCATGAGATTACTGTATCTGTGGCCCTAATAGAGCATCCTGGATACATCTCTGTGATTACTGGAGCACAGCCTGCCAACAAGAACTTTTGCCTTCAACCTCTTGGCCCACAATCTGGATTAGAAATCCTTTCCAAATCCAAGTTGGACCAGTATCTCGGGAAATTACATCTTCTGAGATAGTTGAAAGGTGTTTCTTCATTGCACATGGATTTTGTTCAGTTATTGCACCAACCAGGCCACTCCAGTGAGCACTTCTAAATCCACTGCTATAAATCCACCTTGACCATCAGCTGGAAGCTGAGGATATCCATGGACTTTGGATTTTCACCTTGCAGATACTACTGGCTTTATGTAGAAGGCAAAAAATAAAAAAGTTTTTTTAAAGAAGCTTTTTACTTTTGATTCAAATTCTCAAGAATTTAACCAGTAAATAGCCTGTGATATCTCCAGTAAAAAGGTAAAACTTCTAAATCTGCTATATAAAAAAAGTGATCCCACGGTTTTGCACTTCTCTCCTGGAAAGCAGCTTTTTCCCCTTCTGCCTGTGAAAGGAAGACCATGGCTCTGCTACCAGCACATACACAACTCTGGGAGTGCAATTCCATGTGATGAATCACGCAACAGTGGAGACAGTCATGGTCCTTTAACTTTTCCTTTCAGCAGGCACTGCTGCTCTTCTGCTGGGCCAAGCCTGCTGCACAGTACAATGGATCTGTGAAATATGCCCGTGTGGAAAACAAGACCAAAGAGCAATAGTTGCTTTAAACCAATTCATCACTGATCTGCTTTAGAGTTCCACCACAGCTACAGCGGTCTTGGCAGGGAGTGGGGAAGAATGGTTGCAGGCAACAGCAGGAACATCTTAAGTCAGCTCTGCAGCTAAGTATTCTTAAGATGGACTCATATCTTGTGTCTCCCCAAATGCTGACTATGGTCTTCCAAGGAACATTGATGTTTAACTCAATTTAGAAAGGTAATAAAGAATGAAGCAGTAGTGTGCAAATGGATAGACAGCGCTGTAGATAACAGGCACAGCTAATTCTGTTTTTAAATAACAATAGGGACAGCAGACCCACTGGCAACAGCCAGAACATTTTTTCAAATTATGCATTCCCTGACTTTTCTTTTGCTCCTGGAGGGCCCAATCCTGAAGCTATTTTTGGTCATGTTATTTTGTCAGTGCCCAGCCATGAATCAGGGTCCCACTGTGCTATTCAAACACTTAACTAAAGGCTGGTTTCTGCCCAAAGACTTTGAAATTCAACTTAAAAAAATCCCAGAGGTTTAAATGGCAGGAAGAACTACATTAGCAGTACTTTCTTTTATTGTCTTTTATTATTTATTTTCCTAAATATTGTTTACTTCATTTGTGGTAATTAGAGTAGAATAATGAAAAAAATGTTTTCAAGCAAAAGTCTGGAACAACTCTGCAGTACTGCTGGTGAAATAACAAGCCATTTCAATGAAAAAAACCATAAGCATTGAACAGCCCAAAATGGCTTCCACAGAGCCACAGCAGTATTGTATGCAAATATATAATTTAGTTGTTTTTATGTAACCTGGCTATTTTGTAATCACAGAAGTAGGGATTAGACAAATGGGACATATGCCATTTGTAAAGAAACTACATGGGAGAAATATGCACTGCAGTTATAGTCCTGATATTTAAATTCAGATACTCGATAAACACATTGTCAGCTACCAGCAGATTATTCAGTTTCATTAATGATACTGATTTCGAGTTAAAGTAGAACATACAGAAACGAAAGCCTATATATGCATAGGATCTTTTAAAACAAATTTTAATGAATAGTGATTATGTTGCTTTTATAGAGTGCTGTTCATCCAAGCCTGTTTTACAAACCAACTGCAGACTTGCATACTCATTTGCCCCCAAACAAAGGAGTTCACTGCGTCTGTCACTAGACAGCCATCACCTCTGGTGTGACAACAGGCGGTGCTCGTAAGCATGCACAACACTTCTTACACTCTTTTTATATTTATAAATGCAAAATACAGACAGGATCTGTGTCCAGAATCTAGACAGGATATGTGTCCACAATAACCCTAGCTGAAATATAATGAGAAACATATATATACATATCACAGAATCTACTGAGACTATATACATAAAATAATCACAAGTGATTATGACTGAATACCTACATTCTGCAGATCCTGCAACACTTCCAACGGCACTCATCCATACCACCATGCCGAGATATCATCTGCAATGACCTTTAAAGAAAATGACCCCTATTCCCAGAGAGCAGTCTGCCTGCAGGACAAGTGTCTAAGATACGAGCTCATGATTGAGTGTCTAATATCTTTCCGCAACTCCAGTTCACCTGATGTAACAACAAAAACAGTTCCGAGACCTTGCTTTCAGCCTGTGTCTGAGATTCTGTTTCCAAAACCTTTGTAGCAGCCTCTAAGAGGTTTTTGGAGAGTTTGAAAACCTTCCTCATTAAAGCCAAAGCTAGGATACAGTCTTCTGCACTCCTGACGCACAGAACTTAATAGGATTTCTCCAAATGTTCTTTCAAATCTGTGGTAAGGATCTGGATCTGTTCTGAATCCGTGCAGAGTAGTCTACCAAAGACTAGGCCAAAACTACCAGTGAAGGTGACAGTAACTAATTGTTTAAAATATTGGTTTCCCCATCACACAAAATTAGCTACTTACATTATATTACATTCAGCCCAAAGTCGGCCTACCAAACTTGGTATGTTTGGGCTGTTGTACCAACAAAGGTCTTGCAAATGAAAAGTGTGGCCTGGATTCATCCAACCATTTTTGGACACCTACTGCCATCACCTAGATTACATCTGTAGATTAGGTCAGTGGAAAGAAGCAGTCACCTGCCTCCTGTCCCCAGCCCCAAACCCTACTGCTCTCAGGAGACCATTACTGCCTCAGCTGACCACAGCAGGGCACAGAGAAACCTGGGAGGTACCTGAAGATAGGTGGGACAAATCTGGACCTCAGTTAACAAGTGAGTAGATGAAATGTGAACTGTGGTGGTTCTACAGAGTTAAGGGGAAAAAAAAGCAATAAAACTATTTTAGCTAACCAAGGCTACAAGCATAAATCTGAATACACACAAGGAACAGATTTTTTTGAGTAAGTTGGTGCCATTTTTACATACTGATGAGTAATAACACACTCTAAAAATGTTTTACAGGATTTGATTGTGAGAGACAGAAAAACTTTGGAAACTTTGCCTTTTGAAGATCATGCACCATGGCAACCACTAGAAAGGTGAAAAAACAGTCTCCCTGGGTCATTTCTAGTTTCTGATTGTAGCTTGGCTGGTGCTCACTTCTCTGCATGGCAGCAGAATTACTGACTTTGTTGGGAATGGCCCAGACCCTTTACTTAACATTGAGTTATTGCAAATCACTGTAAATTCTAGTGCTGGCTGTAAATTACATTAAAACATTTATTTGAGATTTTAAGGACCAGACAAAGGATTTTGAGGACTGGAATGTAAGTTGTCCCCTCTTGACCAGTTACCCTATTAATTCCATTATAGCTACCTTGATTCTTGGACTTCTCCTTTCTCTAAATAAAAATCTATGAAGGTTTGATACCAGCTGTCTGCCAACTGTTAAATACTCTTCTGTGACTGTACAGCAAATCATCTCAGTCTATCCTGGGACTAACAAAGCTCTCATCACCCAGAAGCAACATCCATCCTAAATGGATAGTAGCTCCCAATCTTTCTGGTCTTTGGGACTTGATGGTGTTACCTCCCCACCACACAGCAGTTGCTTAATGTAAGAAAGGGTCAAAACTTATGCACTGAAATGTGTATGTGTATATACATGCACTATGAATGAGGAATTAGCATCTTTCCAGCACCTCTTGGGGACCTGAAAGCATCATCTTTTGGTGACATCTGTAACCCTGCTGAATCAGGGGTTCGCCAGTAGCTGGTTCCTAGTGTCATCAGATGCCCTTTCCCCATGTTACATTTTCCGAACAGTCTGCAAACTTTCAGCCTTTTAATATCAAATGTGAAATCGAATCATACAAACAACCGATCTCTCACTCCAGTAGAAGCATTAAGTTCAATTTCAAGGTACGATATTTAGACTGGGGAAGATCCCATTTCTATCTTTAAATTAAAGACTTCTTCTTGAGGTTTATTCCCCAAAACAAAGGCCTTTTTAATCTTGATGATTTGCCCCAGTTTGAGCCACTGATGGCCAAGATGAAATGGCTGGAAATAGGACAAAAAAATCTCAGCCCTTCTGATGTCACCTGTACATATGGGATGAACATTGTCACTCATGTCAATAGTCACATCTGCCCAGCTGGGGATGAATCAGGAGAACACTCCTTACTGACAACGCCATTTATTTATTTATTTATTTACATATTTATTTATTTATTTGGCTATCAAAAATTTTTCTTGTCTGTCTGTGTTGGCACTTACTACTGCATACACCCACATTGCCAGCAGCTCCAAACAAAAATATTTCTCACTATTCCAGTTCATCCTTTGTGTGTCATGATGCATGCCAGACTTGCCCCTAAAAGAATGCATTTAAGTGTTTCTCTTTTGTCTTTCCATTTTCTGAGTAATGCTTATGGGAAATTTGCTCTTTGATCTCAAAGTATGACTGAAATGGACAAACACTGATACTTAATCAGGGATGATTTATTTAAAAATGTAATGTCATCTCCATAACTCCATGCAAATCAAATGCTTTAAAAAAATACTTTCTGTTATTAACTAGTGCACCTGAAGCCTGCTGCCAATTTCTGTGAGTCTTCTGCTACGTTTTTTCTCTTTAACCAATCCTGGCTCAAAACAAATCAAAAAAACATCATAGGCACCTACAGAGTGGTATGGAAAAATGACTTCACTTCTGATTTGCAGAGATGCTCAACTGTGGCAGCCTCCTTCACCTTCAGGAGAAAGGAAGTGAAAAAACAATTCTGCATAACTATAAAGGAGAGCAAGCCTAGATGTGTATGAATATATACATATATAAAAGACCCACCACAATGAAGTTTCATGTAACTTATAAGCTAAACACATGCAAGCAAATTAAGCAGATGTATGCTCTGTGTATACATTAATGTTGACAGTAGACCTCTAAAAAATAACTTCCCAGTATGCACTCCTTAAGCAAGTACAAATTCAGTTAGCGCCTGCATACCAATGGAAGGACCGAAGCAGCCAGCAATATGAATCGTTGTTCAGCCCTATTTAAAACAATTATATCTTTTGTGATAGCTGAAATTCTTTACTGCTCATAATCAGCTTTCAGCTCTAAAACCCAAGTCACCAGGATGCATACATAACTTACATTATGCTGTAAGATTGTGGCTGTAAAAGAATATTAAGGAGGAACCCTTGCAAAATAATACTAAATAATTCCTTTCCAGTTAAGACTAAAATTATGGCTAAGAGAGTAGAGTCTTGCTAATTCACTTTAATGACTGGGAGATCCATTGCAAATTACTGAATTTTTCAACTAAGTGAGAAACACATTAAAAAAGCAAGTGTAATTTATCACAAAATGCACTTTGCTCATTTATTTTGACAACTGTTGTTTAAATTATTTATGCCCCTTCATCATGTACTAGTAAATGTGCTGTAGTCTGTTTTGTAAAAATACTCATCACTGAGATTAGAGTAACATAACATCCGCTATTACCCTTTGCTTGGAGGTGAGTAGAAATCATCATTTTGTGCCTTGCCAATGCAAAACAGGATTTCAGAAAGGGCTGGTTTTTTTTTTTTTTTTCATTCTTTTTTAAAGAATGATGAACCCACAGCAGCTCCTAACAGATTCAAGCATCTACAGTGAAACTTGAGTAGAAAGAGCTAAGTGTTGTTACCTTTAAAGTCAGGCCACTTAAATAAGTGCCTATTAAGGGCTTAACACTGTGGTATTAGGATTCCCCCCTGGAAATCTCCATCAGTGCACATTAAAAAGATTCTGAGCCTGAATGCAAAGTAACTGGGAGCTTTGCTTGAGCAGGCTGACAGACATTATTGAGTTATTATTAATACTTAGTATTAATGCTCTGCATTGAAGCATCTTCTTTCAATGATGAGAAGTTCTGCCTTCTCCATGTTCCTATTTCAGGTCTGTCTGGAGGAACAAGGGAGACACCACATCTTCCTTTCCTGAGCTGTGGTTTGTCTTTACAAACTTGCATCATGGGCACAAAATCCTGGTGAATAAGTGCAAATGAGGAAGGAGAGAAGTTAAAGCAGATTTGGCTTTAGTCACTCCTGGAATCAAGTTATGTCAAGAATATTAAACACTCAGGGTGTTGGCTGGAGTTGCATCACAGTCAACCTACGCTGATGAACACCATGTACTCAGGAAACGAGGCAGCTGGGCATCCCATGAGGATTAGCGTAGCAGGCTTGCCAGTGCATGTGCTTCCATCCGTTCTATCAAGTATACTGCAACTCTGAAGAAGGACAAAAAAAAAGAAAAAGAAAAAGAAAAAGAAAAACAGATCCCCACCTCCCCAGTAAAAGATTAGCTCCTGTGAAAGATGCCAGACTGACAGTCTGGGAGCCCAACACTTTCCTACGATCTTTACAGCAGCTTCCACAAAGGAAGCAGCAGCACAAACCCTTCCTTTCCAACTGAGTTGAAATCTGCATGGCTTCTGGGCTGAGGGAAAGAGAGGCAGAACCACTTCTTGTGGGACTGTGCAGCTCAGCCTCCAGGGCTGATCAGTCTGGCTCTCTGCGCAGTTTGATGCATCTGAGCCGGAGGCTGGCTCTGTGGCACTAGCATGAGATCATTTCATCTCAAGTAAACACTGAACTGTTCTCTCCAACTCACCTTGGATTCAAGCAGAGCTGGAGTGAGGGATGCTGTTTTGTTTGGCATCAGCAGCTAAGCAAGGATCTCCTACATTACAGGAGATCTTTGGAAGAGAGCCGGAAGACTTCTTGAGATCTCTTTCCTCCATTACAGATAGAAATCGGATCAACCAGAGTCTGACCTTACAATTGGATTCACCCCACCTAATTTACAGCTTAATTAATGAAGATTATTAATTACCCTTAATTACATTAGATCCTTAAGTTAATGATGGTGCTTCTAAATTACAAGTGCATTTACCCTTCGTATTAGGTGCCTCAATAGATGCTATGAATCCAGGCCCTACAGTCGTACTTTTTCACTTAAATACTCATGCCTGAAAGTGCTGAAAATCTATTCTGTGCACTGCTTAAAAAACGGCCTTGAAAATGCTCACTGTGAAATCGAAGTTACTGTCTCCTGAACCTCAGGATTAGCAAGTGAGCTTTAAAATATGTTTGGGGCTTTAAAAAAACCTGTAGCCCACAGGTGAGTTGCTCTGTGTCTCAGGGATTCCTGGGGAGGAGAGCCATCCTTGCTGCAGGACCAAGGGAAATTCAAGGTTCCAGGAAAGCGACACACTGCAGGCTTAACTCACAGGGTATGTTTTTAAAAGCAGAGTCACTGACCTGTAATTTAGGGGAAGAGGGGGAGAGGAAAAGTGTGAAAAAAGATTTACTGATAATCTCACTGTACTTACCAGTCATGTGAATAAGCTTCCTGTATGCTGACTCATCTTTAGCTGTTTAAACGTGTTTCCTTAGCCATTTTCCTTGTTCTTTTTTTTTTTTTTAATGGCACAAACTTTTCTCTACTTAATATGGTAAGATGCAGTTAAAGACACCCATGCCTTCATCCTGCTCATTTTTTCCTCCCATTTTCTCCTGTCTCACTGGATCTATGGAAACCTAACCAGAGTTCCTTTCAGACGTTGTCTGTCTGAAAGGCACGGGAGGCAGATGAAGCAAGCCTGTACCATGCAGGGCAAGTGTTAGAGCTAGTCCAGCACAACCTTTTTGTTTGGAAAACCACCTTCAGATAAACAGGTTTCCAAATGACCATGAAGGAGAGCTAAATTCAATGGCATGGCATCCCCACAGCCAGTGGTACAGAACTGTTGGATTTCCATGTCAAACTGAGACCAGCTTCATTAATGTGCTGCTCAGATATGACTCGCATTTCTACGCCATTTAAAGCATGAAACATAGAGGTTTAATCCTTCCCCTGCCTCTTCCTCCAGTCTCTTCAGATGCTTAAATAAATGCAACTCAGCGTCTAATTTTTAGATAACTTACACCTATTTTGGATGGGCTGAAACAGCTGCTGAAGTCTTGGAGGCAGAAAGCGGTTTGCTTCCCCACATCTCACTCCTGTAGGAGCCAGAAGCACCCGCTTAGAAACCAACTATTCTCAAAAAGGGACTGATGCTGACAGCAGGGCTGTAGGGAGTGTTTGGACCACAGTATCAGACTAGTGTGGCAATGTTCTTGGGCCGTGGACAGACGTTTTCTTTCAGATTTCGCTGTCACCTTGTATTGGGTTTACATGGTAAAGGTTTGGTAGCAGGGGGGCCACAGGGGTGGCTTCTGTGAGCAGAGCCCAGCAGCTGCCCCATGGCAGATCAGAGCCAGCTCCAGCTGGCTCCAAAAGGGACCCGCTGCTGACCAGAGCTGAGCCCGTGAGCGATGCTGGTTGTGCCTCTGGGAGAGCAGATTTAAGAAAGGGAAAAAACTGTTGTGCAACAGCAGCTGGGAGAGAGGAGTGAGGAACAGCCCTGCAGACACCAAGGTCAGTGCAGAAGGAGGGCAGGAGGTGCTCCAGGCGCCGGAGCAGAAGTTCCCCTGCAGCCCGTGGAGAGGCCCATGGTGGAGCAGGCTGTCCCCCTGCAGCCCAGGGGGCACCACATGGAGCAGATCTCCACGCTGCAGCCCGCGGAGGAGCCCACGGTGGAGCAGGTGGCTGTGGCCTGAAGGAGGCTGCAGCCCATGGAGAGCCCCCGCAGGAGCAGGCTCCGGGCCGGACCTGTAGCCCGTGG
>VXAL01015710.1:554443-630883 GCA_013399475.1 Chauna torquata
ATCCTGTGGGAGGGACCCCACGCTGGAGCAGGGGCAGAGTGACCACGAAGGAGCGGCAGAGACGCAGTGATATGGGCTGACTGCAGCCCCCATTCCCCGTTCCCCTGCGCTGCTCGGGGGGAAGAGGTAGAAGAGGGTGGATGGGGGGAAGGTGTTTTTAGTTTGCTTTTAGTTTCTCACTGCTCTAGTTTGCTAGTTATAGTAATAAATTATATTAATCTCCGTATGTTGAGTCTGTTTTGCCCGTGACAGTAATTGGTGAGCAACCTTCTTGTCCTTACCTCAACCCTTGAGCCCTTGTCCATTGTATTTTCTCCCCCTGTTCCTTTGAGGAGGGGGAGTGAGCGAGCGGTTGTGGTGGAGTTTGGCTGCCCAGCAGGGTAAAACCACCACACGTCTGTAGCTGTTCATCACTGCCTGCTTAGCCGGAGCCAGCCCAGCTAGCAAAGTGGACAGCAAACTCTTCATTCCCCAAAGCAGGAAAGCAGGCAGGCCAGCCGGGACCAACTACTGAAGTGGTACAGGCATCCCCTGCCTGCCGCCCACACCCACCAGCGCGGGGGGACCCTGTTGGCTGGACCAGCACCAGCACCTTCACTCCCCTTGCCCTCACCTAGCTCCTGCTCTTCGTACGGCAGGAGGACGCGCTCTGAAACACAAAATGAGTAGTGTTTCAGTGCTGGTTTGTAGACCTCTGAAAAATAACCTCGAGAGGTGTGGGTCCTGTATCATGAGTGGAAGCCTGCTGACAAAAGTCTGTCTTTTCTTGGTTGCCTCACACCAGCCCCTCACAATAATCCCCAGACTCCCAGAGGCTGCAGGCCACTTTCAAAATCACTGCTTTGAACAATAAAGTGACTACACTGATATTTCTGGAGTGTGCATGTGAGCGTGCCTGCCTGTGTGTGTGTGTGTGTGTGTGTGTAGGGGGTATTACTCTTCTAACTCCCGTCTGGATCTCATTAAGATCAGAGCAAGATCACAATGTGGTGTCTCTAAAACACCCCAGGAGAAAAAAACAAAAATGCTGTCAACTACCATTAGCTAAAGTGGGACTGCAGTGCTAGCTTTGTGCACACAGCAAATTATTAAACACACTTCAACTATAAATAATAACAAACTTGAAGAAGCAAATCTTCTTAAGGTCTGCAAAACTGAATCTTAAAATTTTAGGTGCAGTTCTCTAGTTAAATTACAAAGCACTAAACCTAAAATTAACTTGCTCTGGGCAATCTTAAAATAGTAGATTGTTGGATCTAAGCTTATGGGTGTTCTCAGCTAACTGCTTCTGAAGAAATATAAAAGTGGTTTATTACATCTATAATTACAGAAAAACTTTGCCCTGTACTTTTCTCTCCTGGCTGGAGGAGAGGAGTTTGGATATATCATGTGAAACAGAGCCTTGAAAATCAAAAGGACAGGAATCATAAACATGCGCTAAGCAGTCTAAGCTATCAAAGCTTTTGAGATAAATCTAATACAGTCTTATGCAGGATCATGCAGGTTTGTCTCTTCTTCTGCAAGACCACTTGTAAGTACCAACATCCACACGCACACACATATATGTGCTTACATGTACACACAAAGACATATATGCATACTCACAATCCTGCAGAAAAGGAACTTTCAGGGCATGTTTAAAAATAGATGCTCCTGCACACACATACAATTACTTTCAGAAGTATTCTCCTTTTTTTCCATGTTTCTACCCTCATTTTATCTATCAATAGTTTTATTTTTGTATAAAATCTGAGACCCTGATCTTGACAATAAAATATACCGCAAGAGATCACAGAATATTGACAATATTGTCAGTCTTGGCAGAAGATAAGACTCAGACTCCCCTCCACAAAATCATAAGACTGGGAGAAAAATCAGTATGAGAGATTGATCTGCTTTTTGATTTTTCAGTTGTTAGAGTCACATTTCCAAGCTGTTCTCTCCAGACCATGAAGGGACAGAAACTTCTTTTTTATTGCTTAATGCAAGCTGAAAACTCATAATTTCACATGACTTCAGAAGCTGTACCTCTTAGAGAAATACCAAATACTGTCACAGTCATGATAAACCCTATGATTGGCCACAGTTTTAAGATTGGGAGGGTGGAAAGATGCTACCTTTGGTAGCAAGTCATGCAGATAGACATTTAAGCAAGGCATGAGTTCCAATAAAATCTGAAATCATTTTTTTATGAGAGAAAAGAAAGAACATTGCTATTTCTATAAAGAACTCCAGTAAAGCACGTTACAGCTATTTTGTAAACTTTTCTACAGGGATTGCAGCAATCACAATCTATTTATAAATTCACCTTTAACCCAATACATGTAGAAATATTTTCAGGTAGAAGATTTCTCTTGGAGGAAGTAATGCATCTGATATCCCCATGTTCTTATATGGAATCAGATGAAGTTCCTTGTTCTTGACTGCATATGATACTGTATTGGAACATTTTATGAGTAAGTCAGTAAACTTAACAATATTTAAACTGCTCTTCTGATTACAGAACTTAAAATATGTGGAGAGTAGTGGAGTTTGCTCCAAAAGCACTTAGCTTAATTTTTATGCCACTGAATTAAATGAAAATGACTGATTCAGAGAAACATTAGAGCAATACTGGGTATTCAGATCTAAAACAAACCCAAACCCTCCCATCGTACTGTTTGCCCTCTACTGCTTTTTCTAGTGTTTTCCAGTCTATTATTTTCTTGAACTTTTTCAAATTTCCTCTCATAAACTGGCAACTTCTCCAAAATATGGGCAATATGAGAATAAAAAAAGTCATTCCCACAATTATTCAAATCAACATTCACTAAAAATTTTAGTACTTTTCAAAGATCAGCAGCCACTTCTGTTAACAGTGACTTTTATGGTCAATACTGATGAAGAGCTGGACAATTCTGGAAAAGTACCATGTTTTTCCTACAGACTATTTTCATATACAAGACAAATCTTGAAATATTAAAAAGTAAGTAAAACAATAACAAGCGAGACATGTAAAGATTCCTAGACTCTCATCTGGAGGATGAGTCATATGTTCATTTACAGCTAAACTTGGATTTAATTGCTAGCAGTGAATCTGGAAGCAGAAAAAATAAAAACAAAACTACTGTCCAAAGATGAACTTCCCATGTCATTAAAAACTAGACAGATTTCAATATATATTCCCTAGAGTTTGTTCTGGTAGGCAAATTCAATTAAGAAAAGACCACCATAAAATTTTAGAAAACATGAAAAGTCTGATTATTAAAAATTCTTTGGTAAAACCTATTTTATGATGATGCAAAGGCCCTCTTTTTCCTGCAATGCATCAGCTGTTTTTCAGTATTTTACGCAAAAACAAGGCATTCAATCACCTGCTCACAAAGTGCAGTTTCAGGGAAATTAAAAGACAATAAAACATTCAATACAGAACTTCAGACCCATTCAGTTCTCCACACCCTGTGCTAGGTCTGGCCAAAAAGGTCCTGAGATGTCTGAATCATATTGATCTCAATCTAAGAGAAATCCAGGATAACCCCTGCTTTTTAGAGAACAGGAATGAAATTAAACAAAACGTATGCTAAAAAACATACAATTTCAAGACTTAAAGAAAATATACAGCTGCTTTTGCCTGGGGATTGTATAACTCATTTAAGCAAAAACTTATGGGATAAGAAGAGATTGATCCAAATATGAGGCTGCATATTTCCGTAAGAATATGCTTTTTATAGTATCAAAGTTCTCCCAGATACTTTCCCTTTCCTCATTATCTTTTGAGAAAATGACACCAGGAGGCATTTTACAGAAGTTCCAGGTGAGAGTACAGCCTGTTTGCTGAACCCACTTGCACAAACTACTCCCAGGGCTTCTTGTTTTCACCAGATGGTGTTAGGGTGGGATTGCTGGTGAGCAGCAAACTTGCCTATTTCTGGGCTGAGTCTTTCTGAAAGATTTGCTGACAGCACCATGTGAAATGTGGAGCTGTGAAGTCGTGCCTCCTGTGCATGAACTTGGTTTTTCACAGCGTCAGTCAAATGTCTGTGAAAGATAGCCATCCCCCGTATGCTCCCCGTCTTCTTTCCCGTACCACTTCCAAACAGTTAAAAACAAGTTCTGACTCCAGCCAACATTTTTTTGAGTATAGATTATCACGCCAAGACATCTCGGTTCTTTGGGCTTTGTGTTGCCCTTCAAGACAATATACAGAAACAGTGGTCCTAGGACAGCTAAGAGCGTATATATTTTTTAACCTACGGTAGTCTTGATACATAAAGATCTATCAGGGATTTTGTTTGAAGGAGACACAACAAAAAATACAACTGGCTTGCAAACACTGCTGACTGGACTTGATGTGTAATTTTGCTGTTTTTGCAAATACAGACTGTGACATAAGAAATCTGGTTTTAATTGAAATCACTCAGAATAGGCAAAAGTGAATGCTTTGGTGCGTCGTATTCCTACACCATCCTAGGCTAACTTTGAACTAAGATGAAGGCATACTGGGATTGTTAGCAATTTTGTGCCATTTCAGCACGAGAGCTTCTCCAGTAACAGGCAGTCCTTCATTACAAAATATCAAAAACCATCCAGTGTATTTGGCCAGTCTGCAAAAGAGACCTCTTTTAGCCTTGTTGAACAGTTTTCTTTGAAAACGCGTATTCTCAGAAAAAGTTTAGCCCTACCATTATCTAACATCAACATAACATTTTTTAATAGCATACAATTTCTGTCTTAATATCTTTAAAAAATAATTATCTTTAATCTTGAGGAGATGCATATTCATAACCCTTTTGACTATTTTCTCTCTCTTTTAAATCATTTCTTCTACACTGCAATTACGTTTATCCGTTTTCAACCTTCAGTTAAGCTGAAAACACACAATGGAAAACTTGCCCGCACTTGTTAGATACTATTTCGCTACTGAGGCTAAGAACAATGAAAGGCCTTTCACTGTATGCACAATACCTTAGCTTGGACTGAACATGTCAAACTGCCTTAGAGCACTGGCTGTGAATGCCAGGAAAGCTGGATTGTTGAGATTTCAGCTTTTGAAAAAGCTGTACTACATTTGGGCCTATCTGGGTATAAACAAGTACAAGCCAGAAATTGTTCTTTAATTTTTTTTGAAAGAAAAAGCTTGCAGAAAAAGGAGTCTAAATTTAGGACCCTAACCACATTATTTTTGCATCTATAAATGACCCAACAGTAACAAACACGGGTCACCCCCAGATTCCACCTAGTGGAATGGGACCCATGGACTTCTGGCACTTTCAGACTTAAGCTTCTTAATTAGAAACCCACACCTGGTTTTGGAAGCCTAATGTTAGAATTTCAGCAAACTAGTTCCCAGTTTGCCAGTCTACAGAATGACAAGGCTTAACCGTACCATGGGAAACAAAAAGTGGATCCTTTAATTTTACTAAACATTCAACATATTCTGTCCACTTCCATATCAGAAAAAAACTTGAGCTCTAGTGAGTCCCACAATTTGCTGCACTGATGTCCTTGTTCTCATGAACTTCAGCAAAGGGAAATGTAAAGTTCTGCTCCCAAGGAGGAATAGCCCCAGGAACCGGTACATGCTGGGGCTGACCACCTGCAAAGCAGCTTGGCAGAAAAGGCCCTGGGGCTCCTGGTGGACACTGAGCTGACCATGAGCCAGCAGTGTGCCCTTGCAGCAAAGAAGGCTGACAGCCTCCTGGGCCACAGAAGGTAGAGCACCACCAGCAGGTCGAGGGAGGTGATCCTTGCCCTGTGCTCAGCATTGGTGAGACACATCTGGGGTGCTGCATCCGGTGCTGGGATCTCCAGTACAAGACATGTGGACACACTTGGAGCAAGTCCAGCAAAGGACCACAAAGATGATGAAGGGACTGGAGCACCTCTCACACGAGGAGAGGCTGAGGGAGCTGCGGCTGTTCAGCCTGGAAAAGAGGAGGCTCAGGGGGATCATACCAACGTGTGTAAATACCTGATGGGGGGAAGTAAAGAAGACGGAGCTAGACTCTTCTAAGCAGTGCCTGGTGACAGGACAAGAGGCAACAGGCACAAATTTGACACACAGAAAATACCACTTAAACATAAGAAGGGACTTTTTTTACTGTGATGGTGGTCAAACACCAGAAGAGGATGCCTGAAGTGGGTATGGAGTCTGTATTCTTGGAGACACTCAAAGCCTGACTGGATGCAGCTCTGAGCACCCTGCCCCAGTGGACCCTGCTTTGATCTGAGGGCATGGACTAGATGATCTCAACAGGTCCCTTCCCACCTCAGCTATTCTCTTCCATGATTGCTTCCTTCAGCAATGTCAACTAATTTAAGATTTGTGCCCTTAGACTTTTCTAAACAACCTCTACTTTTCTAAGTAAAAGTGTTATACTTCAGCAATAAAGCAGAAATACATTTAATGCTAACACAACTCTTAAAGTACTCTGTTACGTGCTGTGGTGGTTTTACCCAGCTGGGCAGCTGACCTCCACCACAACTCCTCTCTCACTCCCACTCCTCAAAGGAACAGGGGGAGAAAATACGATGGACAAGGGCTCAAGGGNCCACGGGCTGCAGCTCCGGCCCGGAGCCTGCTCCTGCGGGGGCTCTTCATGGGCTGCAGCGTGGAGATCTGCTCCATGTGGTGCCCCCTGGGCTGCAGGGGGACAGCCTGCTCCACTATGGGCCTCTCCACGGGCTGCAGGGGAACTTCTGCTCCGGCGCCTGGAGCACCTCCTGCCCTCCTTCTGCACTGACCTTGGTGTCTGCAGGGCTGTTCCTCACTCCTCTCTCCCAGCTGCTGTTGCGCAGCAGTTTTTTCCCTTTCTTAAATCTGCTCTCCCAGAGGCACAACCAGCATCACGCATGGGCTCAGCTCTGACCAGTGGTGGGTCCCTTTTGGAGCCGGCTGGAGCTGGCTCTGATCTGCCATGGGGCAGCTGCTGGGCTCTGCTCACAGAAGCCACCCCTGTGGCCCCCCTGCTACCAAACCTTTACCATGTAAACCCAATACACATGCTTATGGTTGGGGAATTTACTCAAATTCTCACTCTTTACATATTGTCCTTCAGCTTCACCATCTTTGGTGTACAGGCATTCAGTTTAGCATCTAGCCCTCATTCTAGAGATTTCAAACTATTTAGCAGTTTTCTCAGAAATGCTTCAGAAACAGAACTTATGGATCCTATCAGACCCATAGGAGGCTTGGAATGAGATCCAGTGGTCAGAGAGAAAAGATGGCCAAGAGTCAGCATGTGAATGTGGAACACAGTCACTAGAACTACAGCCCAGACCTAGCCCCTGATAAAAAATACTTACAAATTCGTCTTAGCCTTTATCACAGAGAGATATTGGCAAATATTACAGCTAAATGCTTTGTTTTGTGTGTGTGTGTAGCTCCTGTAGCATTATTCCTATTCACTCCAGGACCACCAAGTTTTGAAACAGTCCACAATTGCAAAAATTAATGCAATCCCACCTCAAGCAGCGCATTTAAACATCTTTTCATCTATGGTAGGAGAACTGTGCATTGGCCTAAATTCTGAGTGACTGTAATAAAATGAATGTAAATGAAACATATTTTTTTGAGCCCTGCCCTATTAATATTGAGCAAAAATCATTTTTTTAATTTATAAATGCTTTTTCTAATTTACTTGCTTTAATCAGTGAGCAAGCCATTCTGTATTTTTAATGTAAACTCTCAAAAATGCACATCTTTACAACAGCACTGAAAGCAACTTTATGATTAAGTCCATCCAAAACTCGTATCTAGAAAATTGTCTTTATGAGAAATCATATTTAAGCAGTAAATGCATTAGACACCTACAGATTCCAGGATTCAGATATCAGCTGAAAAACGAACTATAAAGAAGTAACCTTAGTCCTAGTATTTGTGGTTAAAATAAAAAGTTTTACTCTACAAGTTAATGAATGTGGCTGAACAGCTGTTACAGCCACTGCTGGAGGAAAAGCAGCACTTTAATAAAGGGTAAAGTGATAATTATCCAGCATCCTGATTCATTTTAAGATATGGCATCTTCAAGCAACAGAACACACGTACTCTCTTTAATTGATAACTGAAAACATTTCCTTGGGCTAACTAAATATCTAGTTGACTGATTTTTTTTTTTTTTTTAAATTGTAATATGATTCCCTGGGGAGAATGTTCTTCAATTATAAACATCCATGTTTCATTTTATATTCTCCTCTCATACCTTCTTGAGAAGCCCACACGAAGCTTGTACCAAAATCTCTTCTGAAGCAGACAATATTTACTTTCATTCATACTTTTTCCAGATCAAGAATAAATAAAAAGGCATTCTCCACATCTGGACAGCATTGCATGCTACATATTTTCAGCACTACTAAAGCACAAATCAACCTTAAACAATTTTCCTCCACAAATGGTATTAGCCAGATTTCATACTCTTCCACAGTGAATATAGTTGTTCTTCACCTTCTGGAAAGCTGCTAGTTGGAATGTTCTCAGGAGATGACCTCCTGTTATGCCACTGGCAGGGGGAAGAGAAAGATGGGCCAAGAGGAGAGCATTTATGGCAAATTAGGATCATCTCTTTATTGTTCTTGTTCTGGCTTCATCCCTAAAGATTTACTCCTGGGTGTAGAGGGAATGTAGCAAAGGCAAAGCAGCTAAGCTGCATGATCTCTTCCAGGCTCATTTTACCACACAGGTGAGGGCCTCTGCTGTCTCTCTGCTCTCCCAGAAAGCACCTCTGAGTTTCTTTGTCCATAGAAGTTTTCATGAGTGCTCAGTGCTGCAGTGAACTGCCCTTTCAAACCGCAGTTCGTGATGTGAGGTCTGTGTGCAAAGGTCCCTTCCCTTATGCAAGGTTTACCCAGGCCCAGGGCCAACCACCGGTGAGAGCCAGCAGCCTGGTCATTAGGGTCCTCATTTCCTCATCCACCTTCTCCCATCACCTTCCCTATTCCCACTGTGTGTGCTGCTCTGCTAGCCCTCTCAACTGCTGTGTCACTTCTTAATTCCTGTCCATCTGTCCAGCTGTCTTAGTGACAGCGTTCGGTCTCAGCTCTATCAACGCAGATCTATAGATCTGCATCTAGATCCCTAGATCTTGCTTATCTGTTAGTCCATAAGCCGTCAACGCTTTGAAATTTATCCTTCAATCTCTCATCACATCACACATTTTCTGCCTGCCACCTCCTCCTCCTCCACTCTTGCTGCCCAGCAATTCTCCACTGCACTCAAAATGTTATGGGAGCCGTCATCTTCGTATGCCTTTGACACCTCCACCCTTGTACCTGGGGCATCTCATCCCATCTCTGATTTCCTCCCAGTCACTCTTTTTTAGAAGTGGTGTATGAAGATGCCCTTCAGCCCTGTGAAATTTGCCTTGAAGAGATCATTCAACTTAGAAGCACTCAGTTTACCATGGCTTCCTTGTTCCCCATAAAGAGACTCACAGTCAGAATTACCCAGATTCAGGTCTTTTTTTTTAGCATTAGCCATAACACCTATTTGGTAGTTGCTTTTTGGTAATGGCCACATGGATGGTAACTGCGGTTTCTCTGACTGCTGCTTCTGAGTAGGTCATAGCGTGTAACAACCCCACGCCCAGGGCACCCCCTCCTGTCCCCAGCCACTCATTCACCAGATTCCTTTCAGACTGCAAACCTTCTTCAGCTGCCATTTCCTACAGACCTGTCCATTGCTGAAGCTGGGAGCCCTTGATCTGGAAGGCTTCTCAGACACTGCTCTGATGCAAATACCTGTGTGGAAGCTAACCCTACTGACGAGGAGAAAGGAGAGAGCGGTTGGCAGGTAGGTGACACTTGTGCACTGTGGAGAGAAGTGGAGGTAGAGGAGGAAAACAGAATACAAACCAGTTCAGATGAGGGACAAGAAATGGAAAGGTGAAGAAAGTAAAGCTGGAAGAAAATCCATCATCAGCCTGTATGCTAACCAAATTTTTGCTGATTTGTTCTCTAAACCTTTGAACAATGGACTTCGGGAGCAAAGCCAAGCATTACAGTTGTAACAGCCTGTGTGTTAATCTCTGCCCGAGGTGAACTATATCACCATGGCTCAGTTTATAATGCAGGGCAGGAACATGCTATAAAATGCACCTGTCCCACAATTATGACCCTCTGATCACCCACCTCAGGGGCCCACAGGGGCATCCTGTGGTGCTCTGCTACTTGGGCTTTCTCTGTATGGAAACTGAGGTGTCAGAGTCTAATGAGAGGAGCAACATGGGAACTTGCACCAATGTGAAGCTGAGAAGCAGCCAGAGCCAGGAGCTGGGAAGCAGTACTGAATCCCACAGTATGGACACAACCAACATTGTTAGTGGGCAGAGACGTTCACATTGATGGATCATGTAGCAGTAAAGTAAATGGTAATTAACAGACAACACTTGTCTATTCCAAGCTGCTTGTGGAGTTTTCAGACATGATTTTTTAGGATGGACTTGATTAAAATAATCAGCCAAAATAAACCCACTAATATTTGCTAATCATATATTCAAACCATAAAACCATTTAAAATCTAACAGTAGTCTTTGTTCTTCCCATACACTTTGATATTCAAATGCTTTAATCTCTGTTATGAAGCCTCCTAAGACAGCCCCTTACAGACTTAATTTCAATACCATGAGTACAGTTATTTTCTAAATGTTTTCAGGCCATAATTCAATCCCCTTAGGATAGGATTCATCACACCAACAGCAGATGTCTACAGAGTAGAACAGATGAGAGTTTGATGGCTGCCCTCCTTTCCTCCACAATGGAGATCAACAGACATTTCTGGTGTGCAGATCATCTCATCTCATCTGGAGGTAGACATTTATATTAGGCAAAATGTAGGTCATGTTACTAGCATCTACAGTTAGGAGCCCAAACTTACTCTTCATGAGATCCAAGCTCCAACATCCTTCACCTTCTCTATGCCAAATATTCCCTATTGCTTTGGAGCCTCAGAAACCATCTATTAGGAAATACAGTGCATGCAGGAAGAATTTAGGGTGTCTCAGTCTGGGCTTTTCAATTGTAACACATCACTAACCAAGTATCACAAAAACTATAATAAAACACAACCTCTTCATCAAGTTTTTGTCAGAAATGTAGTGGCATTGTTGCAAACATTACAGTCACTGACGCTTGTAATAGAAAAAAAGTTATTTTTAACAAGATCCTGGAATTACCAAATACCCTCCTGTCATCCATTTTGTGTCAACTGATTGCAGAGATGTGATTTAGAAAAAAAGCTATAAACTTACGTCTCTGGAACACAAGAGCAGATCCTTTAAGGCACTTAAAGTGTCCTTCATTCAACACATGTACTCAGATCTGCTTATTCAGATAACCTGCCCCACGGCAGCTCATCGAGTTCTACTCAGAGCAAAACGGAGCGTTACAGCAAGGCTGCCATGGGCACAAGGGAGCACAGGGCTGGCTGTCCTCACCTTCTTTAGTCGAACAGAACTGATGACATTCAGGTCATGCTGCATATCTGTTTCTCCAAAGTTTTTTCTGAGTGTGAGGAAGGAAGCTCTTAGGTCTGGACATTGCCATTAATTTATATGCTGTAGGTGACTATTTTTATTATTAATCTTCCGTACCTGTGTCCAGCATGTTGGATGGATGAATTTTAAATAAATTAAATTTTGCATACTCACTCCCTTTGTGATTTTATTATGCAAATAATGCTCATCTCTTCACCTCTGAAACTATCCACAAACCACAATTTCAAAGTCAGCCTAATTTATAAAAATGCTGATAAAGGCTGATCTTTTTTAAGGATTCAATACAACAAGAACTGAATTCTGTCCCTTTGTAATCTGGAGGGTGAATGGGAGAGCCCACTGTTGTCACATGTTTTTTCTTTTTTGGAAAATAGAAGTTTAATTGTAATTTTTATCTACACTTATATTCTGTTGTCTCCATATTTCTACAGGCCATCTTAAATCCCATCTGTTCAACTGGCTGTGGTTATTTTATAATTTGCTGTGACACAGACCGCAACTCTGAAAGCACAAAACACAATCATTTCTTGAGGTGGTTGGGGATGGATGAATTCCCAAGGTAATGGGGGACAGGCAGGGGAGCAGCAGAGGCAGGACGATGCGGAGGACAACGAGAGGGAAAGCTGGCAGCTTTTGAAGCATTCAGATTGCTCTCTGGAGGCCTTCCCTGGAAATCGGCAGAGTTCTCAGCAGGATGTATTGAAAAGATATTGAGGACATAATCCTCAGCTCCTTCATAAATGCTGATCCACAGCTGGGTCACATCAGCTGCTGCAGAGTATGAGCGGTAGTAACAGATGCTACCAATACATAAATATGTTGGCTTTGTTAAGCTTCAGGTTTTGCAGAGGTAGACGTAGGCTAGTTCATTTTCACATTCCTTTTTGACTCTGTGGAGCCTTGGGTGGAGTGGGGCTCCCCCCACTACCCATTTTATAGGCCAGTTCAAACAGCAGAACCAGTTTCATCAACATTTAGGGCCATATTTGCCTAACTGTTAGCATTTATTAAAGGCTGTCTGTGTATGTGTAGTGATTATTTATCACTTGGAGCAAGGGTCGGTCATTCTTGGCTAGAAAATGATGCACATTGCTTACTGCTTCCTTGACTTAGTCTTGAAAATTAAATTAGTCAGCTGTCTTGGTGGACTGAATACAGTCCTGCTGCATTGGATTTGGTCCAATTCCAATTCTAGAGACTTTTGGAGGGCATTTTTCTATTTTATTGGTTCCATGTACATTTCCCTTTGAGCATTTATTTTCAGACTAACTACGAAAGTCGTAGTCAGTGTTTCTGGTTAGGACTCCTTTCTTCTTTATTGTTCTCAGTTAAACACTTTATCTTATTTTCTTTAATGAGTGCCCTGTCACCTCTGCATTATGCAAGACTTCTTTGGTGCATCCAAACTAACCAGTAACTACCAAGCCCAAAGACACTCACTCTAATGATGAATCCAACAGATCAGATAGAGAAATAATTCAAAGGAGTGATTAGCAATCTTAGCTTGCACAAGAAAAAAAACTGAAACAATGAAAAGTGTATACTTATTTGATCTGTTCACATTTAGCACCAATTATAGAGATAGTGTGAACTTGACAGATATCAAATTTTAATTACCTTGAAATTTGCATAGTGGTTTACTAAATGCCTTTTTGTTTAAGTCTGTTTAATACAGTGTTTAATTAAACCACATTCTAGGTCAAAGTAATTTAATTAAAAAAACTTACTGCCTGTAGGTCCTACATAAACAGCGTTAAGCACACCTTGCATGTCAAGATCATACAATCACCAACAAAGTTGCTTCCTTGCTCAGGGACAAGCTGATTATTTAAAAGCCTCTATTACAGAAAATGAGAAGACACAGAAATGTGCCTTGGGATTTGTAAATTCCAACACAAAATACAGTTGTTCCATGGGAAAGCGCTTCTGTACAGTGGCGCTGTCCTACTGTATTTGGGATACTGCACTGCAAGCCCGGCACACATCCTTTGGTGACTGGGAACAGAAGGAGACAGAGGTTAAAGAATTCTAAGTTCCACTCGAAAGGATTTTTCTATAAAATAGTGAAAAAATCCCAGACATACACATTCCTCTTCTGCCAGGATGCACCTAACACAAAACTGGTAGCTTTAGAATATTTTTAGTGCACTCATACTTGGCCCAAAGCATGTAAAATTTGATGCACAACACTCCACTCATCATTTTAAAATGTGACAGTACAGACAGTACTCCAGCAAGGACTTGGACAATCCTGCACAGATTAAAAACATATTTAATTCTTGGCAGTATTTCCCCTTTACCTTTATAATATAAGATTTTTTCATCTCCAACACCAAATGAAAATTTGACCAAGCTCGTGACTATCATGAGAGCCAGGGTCCATCAGCTGTGGGTTGTAACACTTCACAGGCACTCCTGACCCTGCTTCCCATCCATCCAAAATGCTGCCATGAGGACTGTTCTTTGTTTCCTTGCTTGATGATAATGGATTCATATTTGCAATAGCAGACTCAGGAATGCCTGAAGACTTTCAAGGTCCCTCCAAGCATAGTCTACCTTTGCCTATCATTTCTTATTTGTTACTGAGCTATTGATCCTAACTCCACCAGTGACACCAGCCTCTGCTACCCAGTCAAAAAAATCTCCAAAGACAATTAGATTTTCTCCCAAGAGGCTCTCACTTCTGGGTAGAGTTTGTTCAAAACATCTGAAAGGCCACACCTTTCCGTCTTCTTGAAAAATCCTAATGTAGAAAGATTTTCCTTTACAATGATGTCCTAAAAATTTGACAGATTTGTTGGGGTTGTGGCTTATTATAAGAGAGCTATTGTCTTATTATTCTCCCATATTCATTTGCTGCATTTACTTGCTGCTTTCTGACATATTTAGCATGCAATCTTCTGCAATCTTTGCACTCCATATTCATAAAGCACCTAGTGCAACGCAGTGCTGGCCCACAAGGAGGGCTTCTGAAGTGCTGTCATAATACAAATAAGCACAAGGAAATAACAACAGCTCATGGAAAGAATTGATTTTACCCTCTGCTTTCCATCAGTAAGAAAAGAGGACTCTAGTATCCAGACAGAAAATAACAAGGGCATATTGCAGACAGACTACGCGTGCCAGTTAATGTGCAGGGAAGAGACTTCGCAGGAAGCCTCATGATTATCTTCACAGGGAATCAATCTGCATATCTGCAGATCAGTTTTGTTCGTCATGATGACACTGTAAAGAGAGTCCAGGCTGAAGCACACTTAGGCACCTGCATGTCGGACTTGCCTCTTTACTGGCTCCTTCACCGCTGCTCCCTGTACTGGGGAAGGGCACGCAGGTCTCCCAAAAGGCCACTCAGCTCTACATCTGGATTCACGGTCTTTGGTTCAAGATTGTTTAGCAGTGTATGTCAAGGATATTTTCAAGAAATACCACAGACTATCACATAAACTGTCTCTCTTCTCTGTTTACCTAATTCCAAAACTACTTAAAATGTATTAAAGAAGGGAAAACATGTACTTGATAAGGCATATGAAGTTTTGAAGAAGCATGATTGCTGCTTGATTTTCAGAGGTAGGAAGCCCCCAGCTCTATGCAAGCTTTGGCTCTCTCCAAATAAATCTATAAAGATTTAATACAGGTCTTTTGACACCTGTAGGCATCTTGTGAAAATCATGCTGTCCCAGGGAACACATGTACGAAAGAAGTCACTACTTTTTGTACGATATGCAGCCATGTACAACAGCTTATTTAAGGCAAGCTTTGAACTCTGAGTGAGAGGCACTAATAGAAAATGTTGCAATGCTGTGGCAAATTATGTAAACATCACCCACAAGGAAGTACCCTCAAACAGTGATTTTGTTTGTGTTCTCTCTAAATTTCCATCAGCTTGGATTTTAACTAAACAAACGCCATTCTTGTTGTGTTATTATTTGGAGAGAGAACCCAGTGGGAACTTCACTTCTTCTCTGAAGAAGACGACGTCCTAGATCTTTCTAGCTTAAAACCTCCATCACCCACATCCCTGGACAATTCTACTTTCACCTGCAAAAATTAACCCTTAGCTCTGCTGTACCTTTCCAGATCTCAAGGCAATTGGTTACTAGGCAACCACCCCCTTCTCTCCCAGCTTGCTTGTTTAATTGAAGCCTGCGCTAAATAACATTGCCAAAGAGGGAAGGCACTCGCTAACGGTGCACAGTTACTGCTGCAGTCATCGGTAGGGATTGGTGGGGGCACGGGTACAGGAAAGCAGTGCCCTCCTCTACATTGTACTCTTAGCACCAGCAAACGATTGCTAAATATGCAAGGAAAGACCTTCTGTCTGTTTGTCTTGTAACCCAGCAGTGGGAACCCCACAGGAAGGCCAGGTCCGCACTGTCTGCACGACCCGCTCCAGGGAGCATGCACTCTTCCATCTGCTTCTCCCGCATCCACACCGCCTCACGCAGCCTCCGGGGATGGGGGGAACCACCCAACCGCCCCAGGCTTTGTCTGGGAAGAGACCTGTTCCTCCCCAGATGGGATCTGCAGCTGATCTACCCTGTCTGCCACAGGAACAACTGGGGATACAGAGCACCCTCGGGCAGCAAACCACACCGACAGCGCTCCCAGTGTCCATGGGTAAGCAGTTCCACCACTGAGCTGGGGTACGGACCCAAAATGAGGTCAGTCCCACAGCAAATACTTCGGTGCGGATTTTCAAGGAGGCCCAGGCCAGCATGCACTGTTCCAGCACCAATGTCCTGCAAATGCAGGAGGCAGAACTGGAAACAGGCACCAAAGAACTACAATTTTTGCACCAGATCCTGAAAGCCCAGATACAATAGATGTTACCTTTCAAAAAATACAGGCCCTTCTCCTTTTTGCAGTAATGTTGCTCAGAGGAAGGTTGAAACAGGGCCCACAAAGTCAGGTCTTAGTAATACGCTACAGTTCTATCCTCCAAAATGGAACACGAATGAGCTTGTGTGTTTGTGTGCATGCAAAAGGTGAGAAGATATTTTCATGATGCAAAGTGTGCTAATGTGCATGATGAATGTCTCAGTGCACAAAAATCCAAATGCTGTGGTAGTCATTAGTCATTACAGGGACTAGTTTCTGGCTAGACCAACTCAGTAGATCAGTTCTCCGCACCGCTGCCTGAGTCCCAAGTGAGGAGTTTGGAATTTGCAACAAGCTGGGGAAGAGAAGCTGCAGCAGCCTCCATTTACATGGCCTGAAACAGCTACAGAAACATCCGAAAATTTGAGCCTACCTACTAAACATTCCCATCACTATGTTAGGTGGAAAGTTGTGCTGGGGATCTCACTGACTTTATAGACGTCTACTGTGCTAGGTGCAGAACACTTCAAAGCAGCTGCTGACTAGACCTGCTCCAGCACAAGCCTGGCCTCGCAAATGAACTTGCATAAAATTCAGAGCAAATGGAACAAAAAATAAACTCACAAATTTCCTCATTTAATGAGTGGGCAATGATAGATGTACTTGATTTTTAGGAAGTGTTCAACCACTAGTATTTGACCTAAGTCTTAGGCAAAGGAGCAGCTGTATCAAACATTTTATAAAGTGAGATGTGTGCAGAAAGGAATTCTTCTAAAAAAAGCTCTGCCTGGCTACTCCAAGTAACTCCTCACTCCCTGAAAGCCAAATTCTTGCCCAAGCAAATTCTGTCAGGCTGCAGAGCTAGGCCTTATAGTCTGGCTCCATCCCACTTAACCAAAAGCATTTAAAAGCCTTCATAAGCTTAGAATCTAATTACTTCATATTCAAAGTATAAATACAGCCTCAAGTTTGAACTGCACTCTGAACGCCTATCTGAACTGGTGGCTTGAAAGGGGTTTCTTGTCTCCCAACTTCAGGTAGCTAATGCAAGTTTGGTGGGAAAAACCCAGGTTATACTATTTCCTGACCACAAACTTCCAGCGCGGAGGAATTAAACACTTCTTCATTGTGCCTGATTTTCTCCTTTGTGGCAAGAGAGATTTTCTGAAGAGATAAAACATTTCACTTAAGAACTTCAGGAACTCAAAAGTAGCTTGTGATACCTGAAATAGCACAACTGATGCACTTGTTTTGTATCTCATCCTGACTCATGACACCTATCTTCAAGATATCCTCTGCCAGCCAGCTGATAAGACTTGTCTAGAAGCTCCAAGTGACTAATTGGTAAGAATCTATCTCAAAGAGAATGCTTTTAATTATGTGTTTGACATCCTTCTATACATTTTGTGAGATAATAAATGGATTTTCACGAGGTTTCCATTGATGCCATATGGCAGCTCACAAAAAGCTGAACAAATTAGGTGTAATGAGGCTCATTAAAAAAAAAAAGGAAGATCTGCTATTAGAAGGACTTTTGGAATTTGCAAGATGAGTTTCAGATGGAGGAGATACCCTGTACCTTGCTGTTTTGGAATTTCTGGTCGATGGCCACAGTGTCAGAGGTACCAGTGGACTTATGAAGAGAAGCAGACTCAGGGCACTTGAACTATGAATAGAAGGCAGAACAGAAACAGCTTTCACAGAATTATATGCAAGCCACTCATCCTTAAAAGTGGGGAAATTGAGAGAGATGCCAGCTGATGAATGTGATAATATTGACTTGTAATCAGACAACAGCTTCAGATGGTCAGATGACTACGAATTTGAAGGTACCAGGCCAGAAGTCCAGTTGCAGTAGTAGGGTGAAAGAGCTATGAGCAAGAAACGGGAAAAAGGTTCTACTAAGGATTTAGATGGGACAGTCTCTGCCTTTCCTCTCTTCACTCGAGAGGGAAGGGGGATCAGACTATGTCTTCATCCAAGGAAAATAAAAACAAAACACAAAGTTCTGTGGACCAATGTTAAAGATTCACAAAGGGATCACCAGGCAGCAGTGAAAACAGCAGCAATGGTTGCTTGAAGAGGTTTTTGAGGATCTGTTTGCACCAAACATGAAGTCGCCTCACTGCCAGACTGCACACATCTTGGAGGGCAGGGGACAATCTCTGTAAAGGAGGTGAGCCTCTGGCACTAACAGATGCTTCCCAGTTCAGTCAGGAAGTGTGATCTGGAAACAGAAAGGGCAGTCTCTGGCTACCTCCTGGGCAGCACAGAGGTCCGGCTTTGTTGCCAGCACAGATCTGAATCTTGACTTCCTTATTTGTTTTTCCTACGCTGTTGTTTTATTTTGTTTCTGTTTTCCACTTAGTAAACATCTGTTTGTTTAAATCTCTTGCTGCTTATTGCTTGTGAGATGGAAATCTGCATATCACTGAGTCCACATACGTCTTAATTTAGCACCAAGACATGGGAGTCTGAGCTGGCGAGAGCTACAGCAATCCTAAAAAATGTAACAGGATCCCTACTATCACTGTGTGACACATACAAATAACCAGGCAGTGCTGTATCCCTTCCATCAGGGATTTCTCAGTATTTCCAGCAGCACTAAGGATGCTTTTGGGTGACCCCAGAAGTTATAATATGGACACAACCACCTCAGGTTTAATTTGCACTGTGGCCACTCTCACTTGAGCTATGCCAGTTAGAGAAGAACCTCTTGAGCTAATTCTGCAGTGAAAATCTATCTACAGCCTTACAGAAAAGCCCAGCTGGTATTATTGTAGGACATATCCAGGGCTTAATTATTTGTTAGAACTGCGGCTCAGAAAGATTAGGCGGTTTATTACAGTTGCTGTCAGAACCAGCCTTCCTACCCTCTGCTTTTCACTTTTGAGTGTGTGCTTCTTCTCTGCTGACTCGAGGACAAACAGAATGGCAATGAGTCACCTGCTTTTGGAATCACTGCGTTGATAGCCTCTGCTTTTTTATTTTATTTTTTTATGGTGAGATAATTCAAGCAAAGGGATCAAAAATCAATCAGAGGATCAAAGGAAAGGACTGTTGCCAATTATTCCAAGGTAGTCTTTCATATTGAACCTAACCCTATTCTTATCAGTATGATAGTAAAAGCTGGTCACAGCATGGCACTTAGACTTTCTTCACATCGTCACATTTCCCTTTCCCTCTAGTTTTAACAGACTTGCCAGTAACAACAACTATTATGTCACTAACCTTTGGCAATTTCCTAAAGCTCACTGAGTTTACCTAAACCCATCACACTGCAAGACTCCTCTGTAGGATCCCTGTTTTAGACATTAATGTCTGAAATAATGTCTTTAATAGAAGCAGCAGATGTACAAGGAAGAAATAAAGACATACAGAACAGGAAGGAGGGAGGACAGCACTGATTAAGTTTTGCTGTGTTACAGCTTGTTCTTTCAGAAAGGCTTGCCATCAGCTGTTCCCTAGCACTGTGCATGTGCCTCTTTTGGCTGGAAAGCACTGCATTGTGTGTCAGCTGCAGCATGACTTCTCCTGGCTATTGCTCGCTAATTGCAGACCCACTTCAGGGTCATTCAGCTGAGCAGCCTATCTACTCATCAGGATGCTGCATTTCCCCATTATAAAAAACGCTTCATGTGGCATATTATGCTGAAGACCCTACAATGAGAGATACAATATACAAATTACGTTACATCAGCTGCATACTTTCTCCCATCCCATGTTTTTTTTACGAAAATGAAATAAGCTAATTCAGGATAACACTTTTGGTGTTGATCTAACTGTGAATTCCCCTCTTCTTTGCGCATGTGTGTGTGTGTAAGTGCATGTAGAAGAGTGATGCACTTCTCTAATACCTTGAAAGATACAGACTAAAATGATATCTAACTATCACAAAACAAAAGGGCTCCAACTCTTCTGGCCATATGTCTGTAAAAGGTCCTTCATAAGGAAAGCGCTTATAGACTAGAAAATGGAAATAATTCATAGTGGCTTCATCTGGTCCTGCAAAATCCAGAGGATTCACAATTGGCCAGACAATGGGGAAGAAATGTATCATAAATGATCAAAATAGGGAAAAAGTAACAACCTCTGTACTTATTTACAGGCTGTTCACATATCCAGAGGGAACTCTGCATAGCTTTTAAAATTCCCCAAGCTGGGGAGACTTCTATGAGATTTCACTACCTCTGTCATATTCACCCTATTTTATGTTACCACAAATAGGGCTTAAAGCTGATAAAATATACTTCCAAAGAGCACATTAATTTCCTTTTGGAATGATGAGTTTCCATTAAGACTGACAGATATTTTCCATAATTTCCCATGGGAGAATATCCCCAGACTCCTCTAAAAGGTTTTTGAACCCCACTGCTTCTGCCGTTCAAAACACACAAGCAAAACACCCTGCTCCTACTGTCCAGCTCAAAGCGCTGTTCAAAAACAAATGACAAATTCTTCAATAAGCTGCTGCTGAATACAATTTGCCTGCCCTCCTTGATTTTGCTTATAAGGAAGAGTGTTTTGTTCGTATTACTCTTCCTGCCAAAAGCATATTATCACAAGCTAAAGGGGGAAATTACTTTGTGGGAGCCTTTAATTAAAAGAGGGTAGCGTTTCATTGCCTTTTTTCTTTGTGATAGACATTGCTACCCCTCCCCTCTCCTTTCTCCATCTCCCAAAAAACAATCCGGAACAGGTTGGCATGATGGTCTTCTACCAAATCTACATCACCACTGAAATTGACTCCTTTTATATGCCGGCAGAATCCAACATTGCATAATGCTATAAATAACTGTTCTATTCATCAAGGGCCTGCCTGGGACTGGCTATCACACTGCTCTTTCTAGCACTGTCCAATAATTGCAAATTACAATTTTCTCACCAATGTGTTTATTTAGCATTAAGAAATAATTGCAAGGAGCGTGGTATCACAGTCTGGCTTTTATTTTATTTTATTTTATTTTATTTTATTTTATTTTATTTTATTTTTATTTTATTTTATTTTCCTGTCCTATTAGTTGTATCCAAATTGTTCAAACTTCAGCGTGTTGTTGAGGGAAAAAATTAATATAAGCATCCTTTTATATACTGTTAACTTTGCCCCAGACTAGGAAACTAGTTCTTCATGCCTGCCATGAGTCTAAGTGAACTGCTATGCTCTTTTTTTCTTGGATGAGAGATAGTGTATGTGTGAGTGTGTGTTTGTTGGGTGATTAGGCTCTTTACCTCTGCGTTGCTTCTATCTTTGCTTCCATCTACCTGACTGAAATATCAGTCAGAAGCCTGTACCAGACAACTTCACGCTATTTGTGATCAGGTGTCTTTCAGGGATTTGCTGTCTGGCAGGCCACTGCAGGATTTTAGGACCTTCTGACGTAATTTCTTTTTTTCCTGGAAATAGAATTTTCTCCTCTAAATGGATTCCCTCTTCCTTTTGGAGCTGCTATACATCTATGAAGCATATCATGCTTTCAGTGCTTAAAAACCCCTGGATCAGCAGAAGTGTGTGCAACAGTAGATGTTAAGGGTTTCTCTGTCAGCATAAGGCATTTGGATGGCAAACTTCAAAGCTCATTTCAAACAAAACTATGGGGTTTTTATTTTCACTGTTATACAGCACAAATTTATCAGAATTGGAATAAAAGACTTCGCAAAAAACATAAGCACCTCCTTGTCAAGTAACTATCATCTAAATAGCCTCTGAGATGCATCATAAGCACAAAACTACATTCTTTCCTCAAGAGATGCCTTTCAATGCCAAGAGGTAAAAAAAAAAAAAAAAAAAAGGCAGGAAAAAATACAGGGTTCAGAAAAAGATGACCCAAGGTCTATACACTATAATTCAGTGTACATGAGCTCAAATCCAAAATATGGAAACACTGAGGAAAATTAAGGTAAATCACTCTAAACAATGAGGTCCCTGTGTAGGAGGTTGTGTGCCTTAAACCTACAAATGGATGCTTTCATTCAAGCATGAAGCAGTCATAACTCACTACATCGTAATTCTCCTTAGAGGATGTTATGTGCTTTATCACAGATGCATTGACTTAAAGCATTAGCTGATTTGGCTTATCTTTCCTCCACGTATTTGGGTATATATGCCCTGCTCTGTAATGATTGCCTTGAAAGTTGAGCTCAGATTCAACACAGCAATTTGCTCTATCGATATAAATCTCTCTCACCCCAAAATAATTGCAGGAGAGGTTAGGAAAAGAGAGAAGTCCTGAGCACAGCCAATGCTATAAAAGTATCTACTGAACTCCACTTTGAACTGCATTTTAGAAATACTTGAACCACATGAAGCTTTAGTATCTCCATGACATCTCTCTCAGGTATTTCTGCGAACACGCCAAGTTACAGTCATAGGGCTGTGGTGCCCTGCTTGAGAACATGTCCTGGTAGGAAGGAATTGCCATTATAGGACAACAGAAGTTAAGGCTGTTTAAGAACTACATTATAAAAGGCATTTTAAGAATCCGAGTAATAAAAGCTGTGGTTCTAGTCTAAAGAATGGTTCCATTAAAGAAAGTGTCACTAGATGTTTCCATGTTTATTATGTGCTAGTAACTCTGGACTGAATGTGCTCAATTTGTGAGTACAAAGACATTTTTTCTCCTAACAGCCAATCTTAAAAACTCAAGCTGGGATCTGAGAGGTGGGGTGGGTTTTTCATTTTCATACCTCATTACCAGTAAACATAAATTAATATATACTTGCTTATGTAGCTATAACTGATCCTTATTTTGTTGTTGTTCTTTTTAAATCTTGAAACCAGTTTGAATACAAGAGCCAAAAAATGCAAACCAGAACACAGAGCTTATGCAGCACTGACCCAGTGCCTATATTCCGTGCAACTCAGCATACATGAGCACAAATCCAAACCATCTGACTAAAGCCACAAATGTTGCAAGACTAATAACCAAGATAAATGGTGAAGATACAACAGTTTAGAGTCAAACCCTCCCCAGACTACTGCATGTTTTGTTATTGTCCTCTGAACTCTTGCCAGCGTCTTTTCAGGAACAAGCTGCTCAGGGCTCCACGTGTTATCCTAGACACAGTTGCAAAAAGCCAGATAGGACGGCTGTTACCTTTCCATATTATCATACAGTACCTCTGTCACCACTTCCCTGGTGGCAAGCACACAGTACTGTGAATTTCTATGAAACCTATGGCCTAAATGCTAGAAGGACAGGAGTTTATCAAAATGGCTTTGAGCAACAACTCGCGCTCCACCCATATCTGTTAGAAGCCACCAGACCGGCCCAGGTGAACGGAACCTCGAGCTGCTATGTCTCCCTGGGATGGAGGCTGCAAGCAGTTTCCGTCAGTAGCCATGCTGTAATGAAATGAGATTTTTAGAAGACTAGCCTAAATTACAATTGGTTTGTAATAATTAGCAAGGAACAACAACAACAAAAATAGCATTCATTCACTTAAAATGATTTTTAATGTTATAATGACTGCTACATAATTATGCCAGAGAGGGGCTATTGAAAAGAGGGAGAAAAGATAACTTCAAAAAAGCGAACTCATTTGGTGCTTATTTGCTTCAGGGTTCTAATTACTCTGGAAGCTAGCAACCCTCCTGATAGGATTACCGCCACAAACGCAACTGCAGCTGCAAGGAATGCTGAGCACATCAGTTTTTTAGCACCATTAAAACAGTCCTCTATAAATACCAGATGCATCTATCTATCCATTACTATCCCTTCTCAGCACTTATTAGCTGAGCAGTCGCAGAGTATATCACAAAAATGAAATGTGTATCTGTGGCAGAACTGGCGCAGCAGAGCAAGTAATTTGTATCAGGCTGTATAAGAGTTTAAGTTTTATTATTAAGTATATGTCACAGATATACTAGCACCAGTTCATCTTTTTTCCCCTTATAGTTCAGATTTATATACTTATTAATAAACTCCGGACGGTCATTTCAACACTCTCATTTAGCAGAATAAGCCGCTCAAATCTGATCAGACTTGTGTGGATTCCGTGTGGCAAAGTACAGAGCCCTGGCAACTTTAATTGTGGCAGTCTGGAGGAGATTTATGATGCTATCCATCCTGGTCCTATCTAATAAATCACATCTTCCCCAGTCTTCAGCTGATAGGTTGGAGGAAAAATGCTGGTAGGTCTCATTAGTGCTCCTGAGAGTGGCAGGGAGGTAGGCTCCCAAGAACACCGGGTTTCCAGGGAGCCACGCGATGCCGATGCGGCATTTCGTTCGCTTTTGCCCACATGGATGCTCAGACAATTGCTTTACCAGGTGCGATTCTGCAAATCATTAAGAGGAGCAATTTTGTGCAGGAAAAAAGGCTGGAGGGACTTTAGGGCTAAGGCACTGGACAGCAACTGCAGAAGCCTGAGTTCAGCTCTGGTTCCAGTACGGATTTCCCATGCAGCCTGAAGCCCGTGCTTCTGTGCCTGCTCCGAGGAGCAATCCTCAGATGGAGCTTCCTACCATTTGTCTTGTTTAGTAGATATGCTCTTTAGGACAGTCACTGCCTTTTACTGTGCATATGCAGCCATTCTCACCAGGGGGTAGTAGGTACAACAGCAATAGAAAACAATAACTAAAATAGCTAGAAAACATTTTCAAATGTCAAGTTTTTGTATTCTGTCCCTCCCCCTCATTTTTCAAGCAAGCTAATAAGAAAAACCAACATCACAGAGCAGTTAGGCATTTCTAAGGTCCAATCTGAACAGCATTGAGCAGAAAAAAAGTAGAAGTGTTCTGTGAAATAGTACATTTACCAAAATACTCAGGAGACAGAGCAATGCCAAACTGGCAGTTTCATTAAGAGATCAACCTCTAATGCTCTTTGTGACACAACATCAGTAGAGAAATTAAGGTTCTTACACTACATTAATAACTGTATTATTCTAAGACCTGCAAGAGAGGGAGGGAGCCTACACTCCCGGTTACACTGTGTGTGTCCTGAAGCTGTGCAAGGTGAGCCAGACTGGGCACAAGCTGTGTGCGGGTGAGGAACAGGCGAGTTCCAGTCATTATAGGGCAGCTCTGAAATGTACACTAATATATCGCTTGTCTAAGTCATGTGAAAGCACATAGTAATGAAAACATTCCCCTGTGTCACATGCCAAGTGCGTTCCAAAGACGAAACAAAAAGAAAGTCTGTACGCTAGAGCTTAAGGTATGGAGCAGTTACCCACGTTTAAACGGGCTGGTTCAAGAGGAGTAGCGACAGCAGCAGAGCACAGAGCTTTTGCTCCTACGGGCAGACTTCTCCAGGCTTCCTGGCTGGATTATGCTTCACATCACGCTGCAGAAGGCAGTGCAGACATACCCAACGACAAACACGGCAGACGCAGAGATGCAAGGAAACAGTGAGACAACATTGGTCAGCAAGACAGCAAGCAGTCAGCACACTTCAGTAGCTCAAATGCTGGCAAATTTTCAGCCAGCAAAACACAGTCATCAGGTGGGATCTGAAGGAGACCCTGGGGTGACTCTGTGATAGCTCTCAGGGAGCTCTTCCCAAGGAGCAGCACAAGTGATACCATCATTTAGAAATGGATGATTGAGGGTGGAATTGCAGCAGCGGGGAATGACCTTGCTTTCCATAAAAGATGACAGGCAGGGAGGGAGCCTAAGAAGGGCTGGAACAAAAGAGAAGCTGCCTAAGTTTCATAAGTACAAAAGAGTCAGGCCTGAAAATGATTTCCAATCACTGGAGTTTACCAAAGACTGCAGGAATTCACTTTGTGCTTACAGGCATCACAGAGGTAGGTGCATAAAGACAGTAACTGAAGCCTTCACTTATTTGAGCTGCATGTGCAACAGTAGAAAAAGACTCTATCATATCTTTGTTAATGAATGCTAATGACCTCATTAATGAATACGGAGTGAGGCTCAGTGGTGCAAACCCTAAGTGCTGGCTAATGCTTATAACAGCAAATAGTACCTATTTCTTAAGCAATCACATTAATTACCATGCTTCTACTTCCTCGCGTTTCCAAGATGATGTTCAACTTCCAGAAGGGAGAAGAGGGAATGTTGCATACAGTCTCACAATAGTTTCAGTTGTGAAAAAGGCAGAGCTCCATGATTTCCAAAGTTGCTATTTTTGTGCATGCTTGGAGAAAGCACAGTTTAACAAAACTTCACAATCAGCAATCCTCACAAAATGTTCAGCACGTATTTGCCAGTTCTTTACTAAGCTAATTCATTTTTTAAAAGCATCTCACCAGAGATTTCCACTCAGATTTAGATTTGCATTCCACTGTATGATATTCTTCAGTAGAAATGAAATACTCTGGAGATAAAAACAATCATATTGTTTCATTAGCCTGAAATATATCAGATGGGGACAGAAATAAAAACAGATAGCTTTTAGGTATAAGCACAGCAGAAAAACCATGTTTCATAGTGAGGGTTCAGAATGACTCTGGCACATAACCTACTCTTCCAACAGAAAATGTGTAAGGTCAGGTCAGAACGTGGACCGATACGTTCAGCTGATGAAGTCCTTACTGCTCTCAGCTCTGTGTGCTGTGTATCCTAACACACGGTGAGTTTCAGTGCTTCCCAGTTGTAGTTTTATCTCACAGGGAAAAGCAAACACAGAGGCGAATGTTCCCTGATGAGAAAAAGTTCCATAACCTCTCAAGACAGAGCCGGCCTTATGATCTACACATGTTATTTTTCCTGAACACAAGTCAAGCAGGATGCCATTCACGTGTGGATGTCTCAGAGTGTTCTTCCTCCTTTGATAGGAAGCATTTACGAATGTACCTTTCTCCAAGTCATCACAAGGCTTAAGTAAAGCTTGTGGAAGTCAGTGAGAGCTCCAAAGCAGGTTTTAAGCAATGCTTGATTGAACTCCTAAGGCATTCATTTCTTCCCAGAAAAGCTAAACATTACTTCCATTAGAAAAATGAACATTTTAGAACCGAAGCAGTATTGCATAAAGGAAGCCAAAAAACCTCCAGACAAAATAATTCATTTTCATCCTGGAAAGTTACTAAGACTTTGCTAGAATATAACTCCACGACTTGGCAAAGCTGTTCAGCACGACTAGTACAAAGCACTCTGTGGCAGTCTATAAAGCCAGCTTGTTGGTAGTAAGGTACAGGAGACAACTTAGAACTGAAAAGGCAACTGAAACAAAATAAATGATATACTGAATTTCAACAGCCTTTCAGATTTGAACGTTATTGGTATATATTGCTGAGATTTAATTTTTAACCTTCTGAGGTACATCGGAAGTTATTTTAGGAAGAACTTAAGCTATGAGGCACAAGCTGACATTCCGAGGTATCATCAGAAAGATTACAATGAAATGTTAAAGAGAAGAGCTATTCCCTCCAGGCCGACAGAAGCAGGAATGGCACATCCTTATCTCTCCACCTGAAATTCTCCAAGTCCACCACAAGCCCTAAACTGTACAACAGCACACTTCAATTATTCCCCTGCTTTCAGTGTGCTAAAAATAACATTGACATCATAAACCAATTTTAACTAATATTCTAAGGCTAAGTGCATGCCAGTGTCAGTAAATGAAACGTAAAATTAATTGTACTGCAAAAGAGGAAAGCCTTATGAAAGAATTCACTGTAGTAGTAAATGGTGAGTACTTTCTATGCCCTCAAGCTTCACTGAAGTCATTATTACTTGTATGTCATGAAGGCTAGTTTCAAAAGTATTTTTCAACATGATGTTCATAATTTATTATTGGACAGGCACAAAAACCAGCTAGGCAAAGCCCAAGAATCAATGAAGTTAGCTTCTCATGATTTCAAGGGGTAGTATTTGGCCTCACATTTGCAAAAGGGAAGCTGTTTTTAACTGAAGTTTTGACAGAACACAAAACTGTCTACTTTAGAGAGACAAAAGCTATCATTTTCTGAAAGAAATACAAATGTCATGTTCTCAGCACAGGCAATCATTAACACAGAGTGCTGAAACTTTAACATGGAAGTAAACAGATCAGGGGAATTCTTGAAAACTGGCACTCCATACATCAGCTTTCTACACATCCTCAAATCATTACTGTTTACTTTCCTGACCAAACAAGATTTGACTGCTATTACTAACACACTCCCCATGCAACTATGGATGGGTGAACTGACTTCTATATGCTACTTTATGCCTTAACTACAACACTGTCAGGTACAGTAGGTCTCTTTTGTTGCTGGTTGTGTTAAGAGCCAGAAAGCAGGCAGGTAATGTTTGCAGGGCAGCACAGTCAGGGAGGAAAAAGGCAGCTGGTCATTTGTAAAAACAAAACAAGGAAGATGTTGAACTCCGTAGGAGACGACACATTCTTTTAGGCTCCGTTGTCTTTAAAAATCTATTTTTTTCCCCCAAAATTACTACAGCTTTAAGAGGTTAATGAAGCAATAAGGGAGGTCTGAATTTGATGTTCAACAGTTTTAGGACCAGAAGCTGAAGGTACAGAGATAACTTGTTCCCTGCTCCCACAGGGCGTGCAAAATGCAGGTCTGAGTGAGTCACCGGACAGGCATGGCAGTTGTGGGACACAAATGGCCAATTTAACAAGCATGCTAATGTCCACTGAAGGGAATGACAATTAGAAGCTCAAGCTGTGTCTTAGGGATGAGACAAAGTGACAATGAGGAGATGCAGCTGTCTGGAAGGAAATGTGCAGAGCTGGGAGCACTCTGTATGTCTCATCAGTGCTCTCTACCACAAAGATCTTGACTTTGCTACAAAGAGATTGATCATACCGTTGTAGAAGATGGTTTCCAACCAAGCTAAATATCACATGAATACATTTTTATGTGTAAAACATGGTATTTGAACTCACTCTGTCTTGGTCCTAACCTGTGGAGGGGAATACTGACTAATACACAGGGATGAAGACTAATGAATATTAGCAAAACACTGTGACTAGCTGGTGCTGGAGAATGAAAAGTGTTCCTAACATTGCACCTCGGAACGTCATCACCATACATAATTTAACATGGCCATGTGAAATTTAGTTTAATATGCAAAGCAAAGATCACACGAAGTGATAAACAGTTAATGTTAGTGGAGATGAAGGTGACACACTACCATAAAATGAAAACATATAAAGCAGTATTTGTTCTTCCTGTCATCCTCTGCTAGACAACTTGATAACAAAATGACACACATGTATTTCCAGACTTAATCTGGATACACAACAAAGCCTAAAATTTAAACTAGCAGGCCCCAAGGATTCTTATCCAAGAATAGACTATGCCAAGAGAAAACAGTGAAATCTGATGATTACACTTTTCAAAAGAATGATCCCTCAAATGTGTCATGCCAAGATTATAAATGTAACTGAATATCCACAGAAAATACAGGCAACATTTAAAATAGAAACCAGACTTTAAATACAAGAATTTCGACCTGAGCCAAAGCTGAGTATATTTTTCTTTAAAAACAATTTGTGGCAGTTGTATATTTTTGGTGTATTAGCCATTAAGATGACACTGACCGGTAGCTTCTTCTTGCTTACACCCAATTTAAAAGAAATAATAATAATTAAAAAGTCTTATACCAACTGAAAAACCAACTTTCTCTCCCTACCCATTTTGACCTTTTCTGTTTGGGAGACATTGATTTTTTTTTACCGCCTGTGTTTCTAATGGAGCTTGAAATTAACACGGCTTTTTGTTTACCTCCTAATTTGTGCACCACCATCATCAGTGTTGTCAGCACAGCTTTGGGAATAGGGTTTGTTTACTGCTTCTGCATAACCAGCAGAAGGAGCATAGGAGCAGAAAATAGGTTTGGTTTAGAGTTTTTTCCTTTATTTATTTATTTTTTGCCCAGGTCCTTTTATAGGTTATATATTAATGACTTAGTGATAACGTGGCCCATTTTGTCAATATTTCTTAAATGGAACATAGCAAGACTTGAGCTGGCTCGGGGATATGTTGAATTCCTATGGCGCATATATCATAAAAATTCGGTATTATTGTGTCAGTCCAAAGCATCTGTCGGCCTTTTGCACAGTGGGAGTTTCAGGGAGACCTAGGAATGCCTGTCTAGTGTGGAATATCAACTCGAGAAGTTCCACAGCAACTCAATCTCCAAAGAGCTTCTTTGGCACAATGTCTTGATCTCTACATTAAGGCAGCCTCCAATATCAGAGCCCCTGAATTGGTACAGGACCAATGTCATCTCTTCTCAGAGATGAATCAAATATTCAGGACCAGTACACAGGCTTGTATTCTCAGAGATCTGCATCCTTACCAACTCTGTAAGAATAAGCTTATTTCTCTCGGTCACAACCAAAGTGCATGGGCAGGAGATGACATACAAATAAATTTGAATAAGTTACCATCCTGTTATCATGTCCTTCAGCAATTGCATGGCTGCTACATGGTATGTCCAATTAGTATTATAATAGGCCATTGTATAATTGACATTTGTGATATGCTACCAAACCGTTAATATTGCCAATTAAAAATAACTCTAGCTGTTTTCCAGATGTAACTAAAAACTCTACGCATTGATCTTGTTTCAGTGAAAAGGAATGGACTACATGATCTGTGAAACCTCTGATACCTGTTTTCCATTATTTTTCAACCTAGACTTTCTTTTCCTAGTGAACTTTGTGGTCCAAGGTGAGAGAGAACAATTCTGTTCACAAACATCCCCACTCCATGCCACCATTCACTCTTGTGTGGACACTGGTGTAATCTGTACATAAAGTACACCACCCATTCATAAAACAATATTCTAAACAGTTCCTTTATTCTGTTGTTTTAAATCAGATACACCTCTTCAAATATTCTACCGCAACCATATACAAGTCTGATGATCTTCCTCAGTATAATCTCAATAACATGTTTCTTGCTGTTCTTGTCAGAAGTGTACCCCTCTTCCCCAAATTCAGTACAGCGTCCTGTTATGCTCCCCAGTTTCCTCCTGCTTATAATATACTATGTGATGATTCTCAGCATTTAATGCTGCATTGATTCAATGCCTTTCATGATGGGCAACATATCTATTAGGTACTCCTTAATAAAAACCTCACTTCATTCCTTGTGAAGGATCAACAGCTGTGTTTCAAATACAGTGACATGGCATGCTGAAAATCATACCTCACCTGCTCTGTCAACTGTGCTTCTACGTCAAAATAACACCTTTTAGTTAACTCAAACATGCAGTGTATTTCAGTTGTTTCTTTTTCTGTATTCTCTCCACTCCCCATATGACGATCTTGTTGATTTCTGCTAGTATCTTCATGCCTAAAGCCTTTTTCCCCTACAGAAGGTCATTAAGTTTCAGAGGGTTTTTTTTTTTTTTTTTTTTTCCTGCATGAAGCTACCAAAATTAGGTTGTCTCTCAACACTGTCCTGTTAGCATCCCAGAGTCTAAACAACTCTACTTCCTCTGGAGGTAGGGACTCAGAAAGGTCATCTCCTGACCCAGCTAGAACCATGCATATACACTCTTCACCCCCCAGGTTGTCTATGGACTCAGTATAAATCATTATCAAGTAGTAGGAAGATGAAAGCTGTTCTCTGATTTTTGATTCAGCTCTTCTGAAAAACAAAACAAAACAAAGCTCAGAGACTTATTTGTTATATGGCTGAAAAAACTTTAAGGTATGAGTAAAAAAAAAAGGAAGTGCAATGCAATTCCCAGCCTCCTCTGTTGACCTAAGAGGAAGCATCGTATCCAAGACGGAGGGAAGGCTGACTAGCCTTGGAAGTGAGTTACTTGGCCTTTCTGAGGAGAGTGGATGCCCCTGTGGCAGCTTTGTAATGAGGAGACTCATCTATCAGTGGGCATGCTGGAAAAGCATATTCATTTCCTAAACCATCCAATCTGATTTTAATCATCTGTTTACTTCTGGCCTCAGCTACATGGAAGCAAATGACAACACAGACCACTAAGAGTCTCATGAGCAATCCAGACTCTCAGTGGATTTTCTCAAAAATAGTTTAAATGACAGATACTTGGACTGCACCACAAGCACAATAGGTCAATTTAGGACCTAAGAGTGTCTCAGAGGAGAAATTTACCAGCAGAGATTAGGAAAGGACTCTCTCCCCTTCCTCTATAATCATATAGTGGGAACCATTAATAATAAACATTTTTCATCTCTCTGCAAATGAAATAAAAGGGCATCTCCTATTCTAAGAACTCTGTGGTTAACACTGATGCCTGGAGTGATGGGATGTGGTGCTTTTCATTGTAATTGCTGCAGCATTGTAAGTTTGGTTAACCAGCTCATTCGGGCCACTGCCAAAGGCAGAATGTTGGTCTAAGCGGACCCTGGTCTGACTGGGAAAACCAATCTCATGTGTAATTTATCCCTAAAGTTCAAAAGCAGATCTCTAAGCAGATATCTGGTGTTACAGGATTCAGAGGAGGCTGGAAAAAATATGCTGGAAGGGCTTTTACGAGCCTTTAGTAAAGGTTTACTAAACTAAACTGGTTTGCAACAGTGAGCGAGTATTTGCTAGGGAACAAAATCAGAGGATCTTAAGGGCACAATCTTAAAATAATGAAAATGGTTAAAGTTTGTATTCTTATCCACTGCTATTACAATAATTGCCTTATAAATAGATTCATGCGTTTCTCTGTTTTCATTTCAATTTTTGTCAAAGACTGATGTACCAGAATGTTAATGTTATATAATTATATATTCTGTAAATTAAAGCAGCATGGCGTACTGGTTGGGAATAGCACATTTCACACTTCATTACTTCTGCTGCAACTCAACCAATGTTAAACTCTGAATTTTCGGTTTCCAGTAGTCAGGGTTTCTTTGTTTATTACTTTTTTTAAAGCGTTTCTGTTTCACGGTTCTTTGCCGCTTATCCACGAGCTATACTGTCCTCAGCAATGCACGTGTGGAAGGCTATGGTGGAAATTCGCGGGTTTCCTCTACTAACAAACACAGACAGCAACAGAAGCAGAGAGTACATTTTGGAAATGTACATGGGTGTCATATTGAGCACTGGGACAGAATTGTCACTGGCAGCCCAAAGTTCAGACTGCCATGGAAATGTTGCAGCCAATGGACCCAAATGCCTGACTTCAGTTTTAAACCACAGCAGGTGTCCCAAATTCATCAGATTAGGATAAATACCATGCAGTGAGATTGCTACCAAGTTGTGAAATGGTTAGCTGAATTTTTAAATACAGAAGATCACTTAAGCTGATCTGCAGAAACACACATAGAGAATATGCTTGGTGAATTAAAAGAGGCCTGAAAAACTATTAACGACTATCTCCTACTTTGACACTACCAAAAATGTTATTTTTACTGGCCCTTCAAACACACAACAACAACCAAGGAATGTGCATTTTTACAAATATAGCTACAGAAAGATTAGAGCAACATGCCACCAAAATCCATGTCTTACTTTACCTCTCAGCACATTTCCATGTGGATTTGGAGACAGTTTTGATACCAGTAGTGAGAACAGGAGAGAATAACTTTGATTTATTTTGATTTGCAATGCAGAAGAAAGTCACAGCACATTCTAGATTTTCATTTGTTTCATAAAATACAGACTTGTTGAGTGCAAATTGGAAATGTCAGAGTGGCCAAAGTATTCAACTATAAATGTAAAACAGGAGGTTAAAGAGTTGTGGGTCACCTTTAAAAGATAAAAATCTTTGGATTTATCCACATGGGTTTAAGAAGTTGCAAATGATGGAACTAGCCACCTCTAAGACACCAGCTCTAACCATATGGGAACGTTGGTAGGTTGCAGTGCTTATTTAGTAGCTTAAAGCTGTACACGTGGATTCTCCAGGCAGCACTAGGAGTGCCCTATTCTCCCAGTGATCATATCGTGTAGCCCGTGAGCTTCCTATTTTATGTCACAGCAGAAGCAACCTCACAGATGCGAAATCTTTCCCCATCCCGATCACAGACAGCTCAACTCGGAGCCTTTGGTTTCAGTTTGGCTTTTACTAGCAAGCAGATTGCATGCAACAAATCTGCTGCTTTGAAAGTCACGTGCAATGTGCGCGGAGGACATCAGCAGGCAGACCACAAGGTCTTCCTCTGCGAAGCAGTTTTTTAACTTTACCTTTTAACTCATTCTGAAGTGGGCCCCGTTACTGCAGCTGCAGGCTACAGCACTACCAGATTCCCCAGAGATGCAGTTACAGAGTTCCACAATGCTGCTAGTATTTTAAAGGGTATGAGCTCTTGTTAATACAGTAAACAAAAAGCTCCCATCACTACAACGCCACAGCAGGTTCTGTTTAATAACCTCTATCTCCCTGTGCTTACAAGGACTACGAAATGCCAAGACTCACAATACGACCATATTTGACACATGGACCATCAAGGCAAATAAGGATTAAGTTTCTGGTCTGGTATCACCCGGGAAGCCCAGAGCAGAAATAGAGCCAAGATGTCGTGAATGGCAGTCCTACACTGTAACCCCAAGCACATCTTTCCATAAAGGTACTTTAAATAAAGATGCACATTTTCCTTTCCAACTTGGCAGTTTGGCTTCTTTTTAAGACCTTTAATTATAGCTCAAATTACGTTCACTTTATTTTTCCATGGTTGTTTTTTTCCTGTCTAGGGCTCCACTGTTTTTTCCTCTCTCTAGAAACACCAAATGCTTTAAAATCTCTTTTGTTGTTAGCAAGCAGGAAAGGAGAAGAATTTCTTGAGAATGTCTCTCTGTTTCTCCATTTAGGAAGCAAAACAGATGTTGTGCTCTCCTCAGGGAGAAGGATCCTATCATGTACCAGGTGTGAGCAAAGGCTGCTTTGCATGTGGAGAAGAAAAGAGCAGCATTAAAGGACCTTGCTGGAAAAGCAGAACCAATGGCAAAAACTTTTGGGTTTTGAGCAAGAAAGGTAAGTTCACCCACCTGGAGAAAAGAAGGGGTATCAGGAAAGCAACGGGGAAAATAACACCCTGCTTTGCATTGGCAGGAGGAGTAACCACTCCTGCCAACTTTCCCAATATTAATCTAGCATTTCCCTTAAGGCAACAGCTCCACAAATGAGGGAATGGCATGAAAATTTCTACTTTGTTTTTTTTTAAAAGTTTTAGTGCTTCAGCCTGAAACCAAGACCAGTAAGAAGACGCAAATTCCCAAAACGTACAGAGCAAAATGTGGGTTCCTTTGAAACCTCATCTTTTCTGAAAGGGCTCAACACCAGATTTTTTAATTTTTTAACTGTAGGCTGACATTACTGAATAACTTTCAGAATCTGAAAGATTTCCTAAGTCTTCTGTTGCAACCTCAAAAGATAATTAAAAAAAAATCCCCAGCATTTTAAGAAACAATTACTTAAATACAACTTTGCCTTTTGAAACATTTACTCTGTGTGTATGTGAATACGTAGTTAAGAAATAATCCTATTTGTATTAACAGCATTGCTTATGCATATGGCAACAATTACACACAAAAATGGCATAGTTAGTTCAGACCATTGATTTGATATTGGCCTCACTTCTGATAAAACAGTGACGCTCAGTCAGTATCACACAGGGAAAGAAAGGTCAGAGCAGCTTCCTCCATCTCAGCAAAGACTGTTCTACTAATGTAAAGAAAAGAAAAACAGTTTCCTTCGGAGTTTTATGGAGTTTTATTTTTTGTCCTCCCACAGATCAAAGAGTAGCTTTTCCTGCATGAACTAAGTCATGTTTGCATAAATGTCAACTCAGTTTTAAGGACAGCCTTGCACTACAGGCAGCCAGTTTTATCTGCAGAACTCGATTTAAAAAAGGAGACATATGAGCTGGTCCCAGTGCTGTTTCCAGGATCAAATTTAAGAAGAGACAGGTGTTCGCAGGCATTATTTATACCCAAATGCAGGCCCAGATGCCTCCCTAGAACCTGCAAACGTCTTCTGTGGCCTTCCCCTAGCATCTTTTTTCTTTTACGTGGGAATAACGCTAATGCAAGCCAAAGTCCGTTCACTTGGGAAGAGAGCACTATTGTATTCAAGTACTATTTTACTTGTTTAGTTCATCTGTTTAATTTTGAGGTATCCATTTTTCACAAGTCCTTGGTGAGCAAAATTGCCTGGTTACACAAGGGCTGGGGTGCTGGAGGATAGGCCAGACTCTGATACACGCACATTTATAAATAGGCAACAAGAAAATCACAGAATCACAGAATGGTTTGGGTTGGAAGGGACTTTTAACAATCATCTAGTTCCATCCTCCTGCCATGGGCCGGACACCTTCCACTAGATCAGGTTGCCCAAAGCCCCATTCAGCCTGGCCTTGAACACCTCCAGGTGTGGGGCATCCACAACTCCTCTGGGCAACCTGTTCCAGTGCCTCACCACCCTCTGAGTAAAGAATTTCTTCCTAATGTCTAATCTAAATTTACCCTCTTTTAGTGTAAAACTGTAACATCTGGTCCTATCGCTACATGCCCTGGTAAAAAGTCTCTCTCCATCTTTCTTACAAGCTCCTTTTAGGTACTGGAAGGCTGCTATAAGGTCTACCTGGAGCCTTCTCTCCTTCAAGATAAACAACCCCAACTCTCTCAGCCTGTCTTCATAGGACAGGTGTTACAATCCTCTAATCATTTTTGTGCTCAAACAGTGCTCAAAATTGCTGAGAAGCATTACCATATTGTATCATGACACATGATAACTGTATAAATGTGTGCTATCACCACTGGGCACAGCAGGAAACCAGTGGAGCGCAGCCCCAGAAGAGCAGGAGGGGAAAACAAAGCCAAAACCACAGCAGTAGGCCTCTTCAGAAACCCCCAAAACTGTGTTTCCAGGAACTGTATGCCAACTGTAATCCATAACATCACATACTGATGCACAACAGAACAGGCTTCCATTCTTTGGGTTAATTACAGGAGAGCTGCACAGGAACTTCTCAGGTCAGGACACTGTCTCATGCACACAAATTTTTACAGCAGGTAACAGCATCAGAGTATGGCAAACAAACCAGTCTTCCTTTGAGGACTTTTAAAAAAAAGAAAAGAAAAATATCTTTGTTCTTGACTTGCTTTTGTCCTCAGAGAAGTGAGGCTAGCCAGAGGTTGGAAGAGGAAACGTTGCCCGGAATAACTAACAGCAGTATTATAAGAATCCAAATCATATTTAATAGGAACACTGTTCTAAAGTAATGGACAGTCAAAAACCCACTGGTAATCATTTTCTGCCACCATGTTCTACCTATAAATAGCAGTTGTGGTCCTGGTGCCACCTTTCTGGCCCAGCAGCAAAGGGACGGGTGCATTTTGTGCACGATGGCAGCACTGCTGCTCCGCTGTGGCCAGAGGGGCAGTGGTTCTGTCTCCTTGTGCCGGTGACAGGCCATGAAATCTCAGCAAAGCAGGTGACTTTGTCAGATCCTATGCTTGGTAAGAACACAAAAACGACCCCAAGTCCATCGCACTCTACCCCTTTTTACCACTGTAAAGAGCGGAATGAAACCTGTTCTGCTGCATGCATGAACTTCCAGAACCACCGGGGAGCTAGGCCAGGTTTGTCTCCATTACCCAAATGCACCCTGCATTTTCTACTCTTGAGAAATAAACAGATTAATAAGCTCGGTCCATAAAACAATAAATAATTTATGTGCACAAACAGTTTTGATTCACAACAGCCCAATGGTGCACGTTACCAGTGCAGCAAGCCGCCTGCTATAAATGCAATGCATTCTCCAGCTATAGGAAAGCAAAGGGATACAGCTGCTGAAGGGTGATGTGAAATTAAAGAGGGAATGAAACGTGTGATCTTATTTAATCACACCTGGTGCTTCAATTTTTCAATAACAGCGCCCTGCTAGACTGTGTCAAATCGGTTCTACAAAGAAAAAATTATGGATGGAAAATGAATTAACTCTTTCATCCCCACACTTAATGCGTTACACCAGTCAGAAATAGCTTTAACGGTGGCTGTTAAGAATCCTTTTTTTCAGATGAAAGGTGCTCGGCACCTGGTTGAATGGAGCTCATGGGCTGATAGCACTTCTGTGCCAATGGGTGAGCATGTGCCCTCCACACTGACATAAGCACAAGCCTTCAGGGCGTGTATAACCTGTTCTTACACACAAGAAATCTTCCTGGTCAGAATCAACTTGAAGGATTCAAGTACCACCCTGAGACCAGTCATTTCTATTTGCTTCCTTAGGTGGGTGGCACATATGTGCAGAGAGACAGACAGAGGAACCAGGAGAGCTGGGGACAGCAGAATGCAAAAGGGGAGAAAACAGCTTTCCCCTTGCCTTGGTCGTTCTGCTCAGCACAGACTTCCTGTAAGAAGAAAATTCATCCCAGTAATCGCTCAGTTTCTGTTTCCTTATGGGCTTTCCTTTTTGAGGATTTGTTGTTGTGTGTGTGTTTTTTTTTTTTAAGTCATATTTTGCAGGTAGGTGTTTGGGTTTATATTAAATGTCAAACATAATTTGATTCTGCAGGCATTGCATTGTGTGATTACTTATGTCCCATTGGCCAGTCAGACACTGTTCATCAAACAGTGCACCCTATGTCCTAGTAAATCACTTTTGGTAATAGACAGCAAGGTGTTCTATCTAATGCAAAAAATGGTAATTGTGGTCAAATTTTCCATTCTTCAGGGAAAAGGGGAAAAAAAATCCTTCTACATGATTTCACTCAGCAGCAGAAAATAAAAAGCCAACATGTAATTAGCTTAACATAACCATCTTTATATTAAATTCATAGAGAGGAAAATCAAACATGAAAAATAACTAGCAGGCTCCCACTCTGGTCTCCTCATTGAATTAATGTCACTAGTACAGCACCGGATAAAATAAGATGCATAAGGCTACTGTATGGATGAGCTGTGTCTTTGGAGAGTAGTTCATTTTAGAGAGGAGATACTTCTTTATGCAAGTGTTACCTATTTAAGAAATTTGTATTTATTCCAATATTGTTGTCTCAAGAGATATCTAGTTTTTACATTATGGTTTCAGCCAATTTACTGAAAACCTAAGGCATTAAAGCAAATACCTCAGAACAGTTTTAAGAATAAACATCTTAGTATCTTCATCATTACTTGTATAACTCATACTCAAATAGATTATCACACCAAGGAGCACACACTGTTTTGTTTTTTTTTGTTGTTGTTTTTTAAATAAAAAAAGGCATTGTAAAAGACTTTTTTAAATAGAAGATGCTAACACTGCAACATGAGGGATTAACTTAAACCAGGGATATTTAGAATGCTGAATATAATCACAATTCAAATTAACAAACAGGAATCCTTGGTTTAAATCACTTTTATTCTTGTTTTGCATTTTTAATTTGCATTCTCCTTTGGCGGGCAGAACCACAGATGGAACTGAAGTGGACTTCAAAAAGATCATGTAGTCTATTGCTCTGCTCTAAGGCAAAGATGCATATCCTCACAGGTAACTCCTACCCATTCCTCATACCTACAATCCTCCTCTACTCTCACTCCCCCAAATACTCCACTCTGTAATATGTTTATGCTACGTTTCTAATACCCAAATCTCCTTAGGTGCAAACTAAACTAATTACTTTCTATCTTACCTTTGGGTAGGGAGAGAGGGTGTGGGTAAACATCACTTTTATATTACAAAACCTTCAATATACCTGAAAGTTTATGTCTCTTTCCAACTTTGTCCCTCCATCCTGAACCCAACTCTTTCAATATTTCCTCACTGTTTTTTTCTAAATCTCTGCTCGCTCCCACAGCTCACTCTCTTCTAGCCTTCTGCAGTTTGTCTATAGTTTCATAGCCTGAAGCCCACCCTGGATACTACCCCAGCAGAGCAACAGAGAGCCAACAGAAAAGAGTTAATGATATCCTACAGCTTAAATGCAAGACTCCCACTTACACTAAAGTCTGATCTCTTCCCCATTCTCTCCCCCAGCAGTATCAGGCTGCTGACTCACATTCAGCTTCCGATATCCCAGCCCCGCGTGTTCTCTCACCGTACTGTTACTTACTCAGATATCCCTCACCTATATTCATACATTTGCTTTCCCTTCCTCGCTGCAGGCCTCGTTACTAACATTTGCTGAATTCTCATCTTACTCATTTCAGCCATTTCTGCATTTTATCAGGATCACTCTGGACTCTAAACCTGCCCTCCAATACGTCCACAGCCTATTAGAGCCGATAGTCCCTTACCACTGTATTCTCCAGTCCATCGTCCAAGACATTAATGAAAATAATGACCAGCACCCAACCGAGGGCAGAATCTAACAGAACTGCACTTCAGGTTCCTTCCCCCTTTTGACAAGCAAACAATAACTAGCCTTTGAACACAGTACTTCGACCAGCTCTTCACCTACCCCACAGTAATTTCACCTAGATGATTTTTTCCCTGTTTACTTGTAAGAAGGCCACATGGTTTTCTGCAACACTGTCAAAAGCCTTACTAAAGACATACCTACTGCTTCTCTTTTATATAGTACACCTCTTATTCCATTCAAAAAGGAAATTAGAGAGGTTTGACACTTTTTTTTTAACAGATCCACACTGGCTGTTTCTCTATCAGCTTATTACCCTCTAGGTGTTTAGAAATTGATTAATACTTTGCTGCAGCATTTCACCATGTATCAAAGTTAAGCTGACAGGCTTTCTCATTTTAAGTGTTTAAGTTTGCCCTTCCTCAACCTTCACAAGTTGTAAAGATAAAAGCTAACAGTTCAGGGATGGTTTCATCTGACTCCCAGGTACTCAATTTCCATAGACCCTGATGACTTGACCACATCTAACTTACCTCTATAAGTTTAACCTCTCTTTCCCTATTCCAGCTTGTGTTCTTTTCCCCCTAGCAAAGTTAACTGTTCCAAGCACCCCGCCACGATTAACCCATTTGGGAAAACTGAATCCAAGAAAAGATGAAGTGTTCATCTTCCTCTTTGTGATCAGCTTTCCCCTCTTTGTCTTAGAGTAACAGAACTCTAATTTAATTTCCTTCATATTTCTTTTATGCAACTCATCATACTAGGTGTTTGTGCTACCTTTTTATTTTTTTCCCTTTGTGATGCATTCTCCTATTCCCATTCCTGATTTTCAAGTAATTGCCAAAGTCCTGAAGTAGTTGTGATATTCTGTGTCTGCCTCCTTCAATGGAGAGCCTGCTGCCATGTCTGTAGTATCTTCTTTTTCAAAAACCCATCAGTTACCTTGAACTTTCCTTTCCCTCCTTTCCAGCCCATGCCTATCTATTCCAAAGTTCAAAGAAACCAGCTCTTTTAAAATCCTTTGACATTATTCAGCTGCTTTTACTCATTCTTTTCTTTCCTTCAGATCAGAAGCTCTTTTCGTATTGTGATCATTTGCACCCACTTTGCCTTCTGCCTTCAAATTCTCAACCACTTCCTTCTGATGAGTCAGAATAAAGCATAAAGTAAACTCTTTGGCTAATTTCCTTTGCCCTCAGAAACAAAAGTAACCCTCTTTAGATGTTAACTCCCATTACACAGCCTAGACAAGATTCACTTGACCAAGGGCAGACATCTATTCAGCGCGTCATTCTAGAGAAGAGATCAGGACCTCCCAGAGTGAGATTTAACTTACTCCATAGTAGATGCCTAAAGCAAATCACATAAAACACCTCTAATGGTTCCTATTTTTCCTACAGCGACCCATAAAGGTAAGTCTGACTGTTAGCTCACACATTGGCACTTATCAAACCACAGGGTCATGCAGGATGGACAGCACCTCTGGAAGTCTCTAGTCCAACCTCTGGCTCAGAGCAGAGTTAGTGCTAAAGCAAGTTGCCAGGGCTGCGTCCAGTCAAGTCTGGAATATCTACAAGGATGGACATCCACATCTTCTCTGCGCCTGCTCCACTGTTTGACCACCCTTTTTTCTTGGTTGCATTTAGTTAGAACTTACTGTATTACAACTTGTACCCATTGCCTCTCATTCTGTCCTCATGCACATCTGAGAAGGATCTGATCCGCCTTTTCTGCGCCTTCCCGATAGGCAGCTACAGACAGCAGTAAGATCCCCCAAGCCTTGTCTTCTCCAGGCTGAGCAAACCCAGTCCTCGCCCTCTTTTCCTACATCACGTGCTCCAGCACCTGACCATCATGGTGACCTGTCCATTGACTTGCTCTGGTCCGTCAACATTCTTCTTGTACTGGAGAACCCAAAACTGCACAGAGTGTTCAAGATGTGGTCTCACTAGTGCCAAAGGGAAGGGAACAATCGGTTCCCTTGACCTGCTGGCCTCATTGCTGCTTGTACAGCCCAGTATCTTGCTGTCCTTCTTTGCATCAAGGGCACACCATTTGTTCATATTCAAACTGTTGTTTACCAAGGCCCCAAGGTCTTCCTTAGCAAAGGGGTCCGGGGCCATCAGCCCTCAGCCTGTACTGGTGCAGGGGATTACTTCCTCCAGATGCAGCACTCTATTTGTGTTTGCTGAACTTCCTAAGGTCTCTGTCGGCAAACTTCTCCAGAGTGCCCACATCCCGCCCAGTGATAGTGCTGCCCCCCAGCATACCAAGCGCTCCCCGAAATTTGGCATCACCCTACAAACTTGCTAAGGGAGCACCCTGTCTCATCATCATGGTCACTAACAAAGATATTTGGACAGTGTTGGCATCAGTATAAATCCCTCAGGGATGCCACTGGTAACCAGCCACTAAATGGACTTTATGCCACTGATCACAACTCTTTGAGCATGACAGTCTAGATGATTCCCTATCTACTTTACCATCTACTTATCCTGTCCGTATCTTAGCAATTTGGCTATAAGGACACTGTGGGAGACCATGTCAAATGCTTTGCTAGAGTCCATGCACTGCTCCTCATAACTCCTCATCATAGAAGGCAAACAGGCTGGTTTGCCCTCAGTAAACCCATGTTGGCTCCTCCTAGCTACCTCCTTGTCCTTCATGTGCCTGGACTTCTAAACCACAAGAGTTGATTTGTCTCCTCTGTGTTCTCCATAAAACTACTTTCTGTTAATACTTCTTGATAGTTAAAATGCTCCTTACCTCTTAGACCTTTCCTATCAACATTTCTGTTAAGTAGAAAAATGCAGAAACTACTTGTCCTAAGCTTGTGGGCAGTAGGCTTCAGATGTAATACTGAACTTGTCAGTATGTTGATCTAAATTTAAACATCGCAAGTATCGATAAGTAAATACGGCATTTCTTTTTCAGTTAACACAACCTACACATATTTATTTACATGATTAGCACTTTTACACACAACTCTTGATTTTCATTGCTTACATTCTCATTATACTTGGGCATGAGTAATGATAGACCACATTAGTGGTTTTTTTGTTTTGGTTTGGTTTTAATTTAGGATTCATTTTAAGCTCTAGTAGTAAAATAGATCTGTGTGTGTAAAAGTGAAATTCAATAAAAATGTTGAAGAACAGTATTTTCCAAATAAGCTACATAATCAAGGCAAAACTAAGCTTATCATTACACTTTTTAAGTAAGCAGTCTTATTAAGCAAGGAAGCATTATCTTCACTTGGTGAACTGAATGTCTTAGTACTGTTTACCATATTTCTCGACATATCAGAACTGGTAGATGTTATTCTCTGCTGCCCAGGTTTTGTTTAAAGATTAAAAGAGGAAAATAAGCTTTTCAGCTTTTTTTTTTTCCTCCCAAGTGGTTTCTTACCTTTGAATGAACTAGTCACTGAACTGAAATAGCTGAATAAACATGAAAAAGATATTATCTTTGCACCTGCAGAAGTCAAAAAAGAGCTTAGCACTTCAACAACAGGTGTTTAACCAGTGACTTTCACCAGTTCAGTTGTCTGACTTCCTTTGCATTTCAGCAGCAAACCCACTGCTACATGTTGAAAAATACAAATTGAAATAATTACAAGAACCTGTAAGATCTAATGTTACTCTGCTGTCTGAAGTTCAAATAAATCCAATGTACTTCTCTTTAAAAGAGTAAGTATGTAGCACAGTTTTAATTTAAAAATCACAGTAAATATTTTATACCCACTTTGCACTGTACAATTTGCAACTGTTGGAAATACTGAAGTATTTGTACTTCAGGTTTTAGTTCTTTGATTTTTCTTGAAAGAGGAAGGATAAAAAACCACAATGGAGTCCTCGCTGTGAAAAAACACACAGAAACACTTACTTATTGCTTCATCCCCCATAGAATCCAAGTGTGTGCTGGGGGGAAGAAGCATGAGTGGGGTAGATATAAATTAATCAGCTTTTGATATTCGGGACTGTGTTGCAATAACTTTTGAGCAAACACGTCACTGGCTTCATAAAGATTTTATTTCATGCTTTTGCAATTGTAACACAGTTTTTGAAAATTCAGGATATTCAAGCTGTAACTTGTATAAAATCTTGCTTCACTACTGCCACTATGGTTCAGCCTGACTCTTTGCATTGAGTTTGACATTTTTCCTACCTCAGACACAGCTCTGAACCAAAAAGCTGAAGATGCCAAATGTTGCTTTTAAAGCTCACAAATATGTTTGTGATTGTAACAGTTTATCTGTCTCTGTTTTCCCTTTATTTTAAATGAAAATACCTCCTCATTTATACACTGAGTAAGTTGGGCAATGAAGAGAATAGTTCTAAATAGGAATTAGAGATGCTAAAACCCACAGAAGTGGACATGGATGAATTTTATTTTTTGTTTGGCGCATCTGTCAAGCACCCAGATCTGATGTGCTGATAAAACAAGACAGCTTAAGGCAATAAACATGTCAGATGCATCTGTTCTTCAGGACACAGAGAAGAAAAGGAATTGCTCCCTGCGGCATTCCGTACACTCGAGACCATTTTGGAGAGGTTTCCCTCTGTTGCTGACAGCAATTCAGCTCTACCAGTCTAAGCCAGAGGGTTTCCAACCTTGTTTCCTGTGTTCCAGCTGGGCATGTTGTGTGCCCTTGGCTTCTTCTCCCTGCTCTCCACAGTCTGAGAATTAGTGGCTGGGATATGGATGCAACTATACAGGAAAGGTTTCAGCAAAGTAAGGAAAAAAAGCACAGAAAGCAAGAGTGCAACACATCCTGGGTCCACGTAACCTCAGATCCTGGCTCCTGCAATGGCTTTCAGCAGCCACAGGCTCCCACACTCAGACCTGGTTCATACCCATTCATGTCCTCCACTACTTTCTCAGATCTACATCATCCCTTCTTATTGCCCCTGTCCCTCATACTTCTTCCATGTTATGTCCAGAAACTCCCACAATGAATCCCCAATCAGGATAGCGTTCATACCCCTCACAACATGAGTCACTGGTGTGACTGACTGCGACTGAGAGCAATACTGAACAGACAACAGCTGCTACAGTATTTGCGACTCATCTGTCCAAAAGCGTGGGTGCAGCCAGCACCAAACTACAAGACTAGCAGCTACCAAAGTAGTGCCCGCTGTACAGCTCCAAATAAGGACCACAGCAGCTCAAGCAGAACAAGGAGAGAAACAGCTGACAGGGCTGAGGTGTGTATGACAAAAATCATCTCCCAGCCATGTTTTAATGAAAGCCATGTTTTAGCTACATGCAGCCACATTCAACGAGTTTGGCAGTCGTTAGGGGACATACTACTTTCTCACATGAAGGCAGAATTAAAAGAAAGGTTTCTTGCAGGATATATACAACCCACTGATGTTGTGCAGGCTATAGATCTTTAACGCAAGTAGCACCCATTCATTTCTCACTTTTGACTGGCAGGAGAAAAGAGGGAAGAAGGTCCCAAGTCTAAATGAACCCAGGAGAGACCCAGATAACAAACACAAAGCTCAGCTGTGCTCTGGAGTGAGCAGCACACAGTTTTAGCCATGTGAAGGCAGGAAACAAGAACGTGAAAGCTCCTTTGTACCATATATTGGTCACATGTACATATTATCCAACCCACCTGAAAAGCAAACATCCAAGAAGACAGAGCTCACTGGAAAAGATCCTGCTTTGCTCAGCCCTGCCAGATTAGTCCCAATGTTGAGAGGTCTTTAACCTTGTTTCAATTTTCTCCTAAATATTTAACGCTTACATTGAGCTGCCAGCGTTGAACCCAGGCTGTAACAGTTCTGTTGAGAATGACTTGCTCAAAACCACTCTGAGTCTAATGAAGCAAGATGGCCAAACATCTTGTGCTTTGATATGCAGGACTCCACATGCAGGTCGTGCAAGAGAGTAGGGCATAAATATTATGAGATGGGATGGAACGGGGCTGTGGAGCCAGGGGAGTCCGCATTCCAGAAACCACAGCTTCTGCCATGCAGTGCCAGATGGAGCTGCCCTGCACATCACAGGGGTACACATGTGCACGTGGAACTCAGAAGTGTAAAGCAGCTTTGACCTTCAGCTTATCATTCAACACATACATAAACAAACAGCCAGCACAGTGGGTCACAGAATGGAGAGAGGCTCTGGTGAAGCCCTGCAGAAAAAGGAGATGGAGACGGGGGGTACATCACAGAAGTCTTGCAACACATGAGGTGGAACAAAGCAGGATCAGACCTTTACTGTCTCATTCTGCAAGGCATCAAAGGTGATTGATTAAGCGTATCGCCCACTGTAGTTCAAGAAAGTCATGCATATTATCAGTTTCTTAAAAAGGCTGACAAAAATCGTGAAGGAACAAAACATGTAATTAAAGCTGAGGGTCTGATTACTGAAACCCAGAAATATCCTTTTGGAAAGCTGGCCTTATTTGCTGTAAATCAGTTTCAGCAGCCAATTCGAAGCTATCACACCAGCATGCTGTTATATGTAAGTTAATAAGCACTTACTATTGATGGTTTCTGCAGTGGCTGTTAAATTTTTAATCATATCCTTAATTTACTGATTACGTTCTTATCCAATTAGAGTGTGTGTGCGTGTCTGCATGTGTGTGACAGAGAGAACATGGAAAGCTGTGTTTACTTGGAAGCACAATGCCTGGGTGACATATGTCCATTGGAAACATTTTTTCCCTTTCCCTTATCAATTTCAGTGAGACTGCTACCCTTTCCAAATATAAAGAGATTTAAAAATCTTGCTTTCTAAATGAAGAGGTACGTGTCTCCTCCTGCTTGAATTTTTTTCACACAGCCCTCTTATTTTTCAGGAGGATGCCATCCCAGTCTTCTGTGTTATGTTGCACGATTCTGCTGTTAGAAATGGGCCCCACTGACCTCTCTGTACAATGCTGTACCTGGAGTTTGGAACTGAATGTCATTAAAATATCCAGTGCTTAAAAATGGGCAGTTTTATTGGCACTTTCCTGAACAGAAATCCCAGCATCCCTTTCCATTTGTAGATCAGACATTTAGGTAACACCCTGGGACATCCTCATCCTCCTCATCCCCATTTCAACCTTTCAATAGATTCCTATAGTCATAAAAACTAGATGCACTGAAGGGATGGGAGATGGATCATTTATTTTTAAGCACTGACAATTTTTCACAGCGATCACCAATAAAGTTCTCAATTACAGAGGGAGAGTAAATAAACCAAAGAAAGACAGAGCTTTAAAGAGAACTGGGTGATGACGGAAGAAGAGAGATTAGAAAATCTCTGAGTCCAAGAAATGAGCTAATCACAAAATAACATTACATTCCTGTTACTACCTGATGTGCTGGCTGGTGTAATGCCAGAGCACAAAAACAAAAACAAAAAAAAACAAAAAAAAAAACCCACAAAAACAAAAACAAAAAAACAAAAAAGGATACAGTCAGAAATCTACTCAGCAGAGGTATAATGTGGCTGATGTGGATCCTGGCAGAGCTCTCAGGAGGTGATCTGACACCCAGCGCCGCTCCCTGTGCCTGAGCCCTTCTCATCAGACTGCCTCCGGCCACAGGCTCAGCCGTACAGCAAATTAGGACAGGCAGTAACAGGACTGCACTCAGACAGAGGCTGCTCTCGCTCCCAGCAGGCAGAGGCTGGAAGGCAAAGGCAGGGCCCTTTGTTTCCCCCATGCAGCATCTCCTGCGAGGAGAGACAATGGCAGGTACCAAAGGGCTCCACAGCAGAGCCAAATGGAGGTGCCTGACCGGCAGCCGCTGCCTGCTCCTGCCGTGCTCGTGGCCTGGCTACTGGGCACTCACATCTGCTGCAGCTGTATTCCCTGCGTCCTTGAGAGCTATGCTGAAACGTCCAGCCTGCCACCTATTTCATTTTGCTCTCAGGAAAAAAAAAAAAAAGAAGATGCAATTCTATCACTCTGCAAATATAACACCTCAAATTTCTTTTTTTCTACAGCACAAGAAAAGTAAAGATAGGAAATCGATATAAAAATAGAAAAAAAAAATCTGAAAGTTCCCATAAAAGGAAGAAACGAAAGGGCTACGGCTGCAGATGTCATAACAGTGGCAGAACGGGTTGGATTCATGTGCTGAGGTGAAAGACTAATAAATAGAGAGGAGTAAACTGCTTTTAGAGAAAATGTTACAGAGAAAATTACATTGTCCTTTTTCAGAAGCCCATTAAATCTGCAACCAAAGCACTGGGCAGTTACACACACCTTCGTGCAGGAACTGTTCCTCAAAACACCCACACCAGGGAGTTTTTCTACTGAGTACACTGAGATCTGCACTCCAGGAACCGGACTCCTGTGTTTAAAACAAAAGCCATCTGCATCAGCCAGGCAGCTCAAAAAGGCAGCCTCAGTTCTCATTTTATTCTTTGCCCCCGGGGGCAGGAACTTGCAGCAAGGAAGGATGAGAATATATAATAAAAGGGAGACAGGAAGGTCTCCAGTAGGCTCTGAGTCCTAAAGATAGCAATGAAACTAGCACGAAGGCAAGGAGGAAACCACCCTCCCACATAAGAGGAAACCCCAAAATAAAACCTTTTGGCAGATGGTAAAAGGCTTTAGCATTCAATAAAATGAACAAGCTGCATGAGAATGCGAAAGAGCTTTAAGGGAGACACAGAAAGCCCAAACAAAAGAAACATGAAAAATTTTGGTTTTATAGTCACTCTTTTGTGTTATTATTTTGAGTCATTTCTGGATAGGTTTTACCAGTCTTTCTATTTAACTCAAACTATGCAGTTCATGGTTTTGAAGAGACTTATACCTTCGTTGTCTGTACTAATTATATGAAAGGGAGACGTTTTCAGTAACTTTTCTGAATTATAAAGCAAAAAGTTCAGTTCCCAATGAGTGCTTCAGCTGGGGCTCTCAGCCTGGTCCTGGCCTTCCTGTGTAAGACTGGAACCACCTTCACAGAGGCAAGAAAAGCCACAATCCTAAAATAATACTAATGGTTTAATATTTGTATCAGGCTCAAGCACATCCAGATAAGAGGATGAACTCAGAGGACAGGACCTGTTTAACCATAGTTATTAAGGCACTCATAGTTGAGAAGAATTGCCAAAGTGCAGGTAAGTTGTAACCCTATCCCAGGACAATATATGAATCCTTCACTGATTATTCATGCTCAAGGAACATTTAAATTATAAGTAAGAAAACCACCCCAAAAACCCTTAACCCAGAATTTGTAACTCATTAATTTTAGCCTTTTTGTTTAGTGCTTTAATTCTACTACCAGTGAGCAGTAGTTAGCTCAGTTGAAAAATCCTTCGTGGAAAGTAATAGAATATGAAAGATGATGCCATCAATTGTAGCAAAAAAAAAAAAAAAAATCAATTTAAACGCATAGCATAACCAAATTCTGCTAAAAGGTACACAAAACAGCAGAAAAATTAATATACTAAGGCAGAGGAAGATTGGTGGCAACGTCACTTGCTATATGCTTCATGCTGAGAAGCAAAAAATGGCAAAATCTACTGCCTTGCTTTTCCTCTATTCATTTTTAGGTATCCCAAATTAGATGGCTAGCGCTCCAGCTGACAAAGGCAAGAGCCTCCAGAGGGCAATGCATTGCACCTATCATGGGCATTTGTTTCAGAAAGGCACAGATTATCTCTGGAGGTGGCTATCACTCTTCATTGATTATTTGAGGAATGTGAGCAATGACTTCAAATAGACACCTAACTTTTGGCTGGCTAATGTTAGATGCAATAAAGACACTTCAAACTGCTCAAGCTAAAAGACAGAATACTTGTATTTATCTTTAATTATGCCATTTTAGTAAAGAACATGAATACAAAAATAAGATAAAAAGCAGGTTTTATGGTTTTTATTTTCATCAGTGATTACAAAATTAGTATTTCAAATAACATAGGTAAACATCATCAAAAGAAAATTTGCAACGAAGTAGAAAATAGGCTTTATATAGCTAAAAAAGGGAACAAAATATCAAAATTGTATTTTTGATGCAGTAAAATTGGCAAGGGATCATGATATTTTGCAGTTTTAGAAAGACCTATGCTGGGTTCAAGAACAAAACACTTACGCTTCTGTATTTGTGGTTTTAATTAAGTTACTAAAACAGGTTATGGATTTGATACAAAGGTCAGCAAAGTCATTGGTACCCTTCACTGATTTGAATGGGCTTTATAGTCTCATGCTGTAGAGGAAAAATGGGGTTGATCCTGTTCTCATTTTAACTAGTTTCACGTTTCACCAAAATCAATGGAGCATTACTCCTTCATTTGCTCTCGCAGAACCAAGAGCAAAGTTGAGGTCTCAGATTTTCAGAGGGAGATTATTGCAATAAAACCAACCTGCAGCTGGTGGTAGACATAAATTTGCATTCGTCTCAGTAACTACTCTTGCTCTCTGCTCACTGTGCTAGAATTGATACAGAATGTGTGCATGAAGAGTATGGACCAAGTTTTCAGTCAGCTGATGACTTTCCCAAAGACTCTATCCAATTTAATTACAAGCAGCAGAAACTTAAAGAAGACACTAGCTTCAGGTGCTCCTAATTCTTAGAGATATCCACGATAAAAGGATTCCTCTTTTCTGGTCCCAGCATCTGTTTAACTTTCCTTGCCTAAATACCCCGTGTTCTGATCATCTGGATCAAGAGCAAACACTGAAGAAACTAGTAAAAAAAATTCTTATACTAGAATTATCATGTGACCAGCTAAACCATGTAGAATTAAAATTACCACAGTGACAGGTCCCATTACCAGAGGGAACCAAAGAGATCTCAAGAACAGCAGGAACAGTATAATAAAGGAAAACATGAGTTGCCGACAAAGCAATAGGCACATATTTTAGTGCTTAACATAGCAGCTCATATTTAAGAAGGAAAGAGAACTTATCAACAAACAATTCTAGCAAGCAAGTACCAGTAAACAAAAATAATTCACTCTAGAAAGAGCTTATTAGGATTAGAAGAAAATAAAACACTATTTTCACTACAACAGCCGAAAAAACCTCTACACCTAAAAGATAGGTTTCTAGAAAAAGACAAAAAAAGCTCATGGATATCTCATTTTAAGAAGACACGACCCAGCAAAAAGACATTTGTTACCTTGATGGGCTGTAAGGGCTGGCTACTTTTCTATGACCCTCAGAAAACTATGATACAGGTGTAAGTAGAGATCTACGACAGTCAACAATATCGGTGATTAGTGTCACAGTCAACAGCTCTAACAGAATGGATGGCAGCTGCAATGCTGGACACATTAAAGCAATTTGTGAGCCTAGAGAAAGATGCATTCAGAAACTACACAGGTGACAACAGATTTGTCAGTGGAGCTTTAACGGTAGGACTATCCCTCCCTTCCTTTTTCCTGTCCCTTTCATCTGAAAAATAGTTTGTTTGCTTCAAAAAGTCTTTAAAGTTTGGACCAAGAATTGTAACTGCTGTGACACCATGGGAGTGACGAGCTTAGGGAATTTTCAAAGGTCTATCTGCATCCTTAACTACCTGACGCTCTTAAAAGGCAGTCCATTGTCTAAGATAATGCTGATTGCTTCTTCCACCATCCAGGAGTCTTTAAATACGGCTGGCCCATCTTGGCACTTTATGACAGAAAATCACAAGGAACAGCTGAATAGAGTTTCACGTAACTACGCTCTCCCGAACAAGCTAAAGAAATTCCTCACCAGACAGCTGTAGTCTAATCAGCCCTTTAAACACTTAGGCTAAGGGAAAACCAGCAGAAGAAAACTAGAGCAGAAGATACTAATCTCTTGGCCCAACTTTAACAACAACCCTCAGTTGCTTAGGATTTCTTAAAGGAATGAAAGACGAAAAGAAGTAGAGTTAGAAAGAAGCCTTTCCTCTTTGTTTCTCGAAAAGGCTGGAATGAGCTAACACTTTAAAGAAAGAAGGAAATGTGATTACCATTCTCTCTCCATCTCTACCTCTGATATATGTTGAAGAGAAAGAAAAACCATACAGCTTACAGGACTTTGGAGAACACATTTTAATAACAAAGTTTTGCACCACTGCTGCCTGAACAAAGACATAATCAGTTAGAAAGAACCCCCTCTTTTTGCTGTGCAAAACCTTTTTTCTTTCAGGTCTTTCTCTCAAAACCCAGCTCCTGAAAGTCCTACACAACAGTGCTCCCTCAACACAACAAACACGAATAGAACTTAGTCTGCTGACTGATGTTATTGACAGCAAAGCTTCCGAACTGGTCTCAGTAAAGAATGAGGCAAAATTCTTTGTCTCAAGGCTCAGCTGTTGAAGCGGCTTCATATCCATCTCACAGCATCAAATGCTAGCTGATGGCAGCTTGGTGTCCCAGATGAACTGACTGGGAAGATCTGAATCCTTTTTCTAGTAGAGAGGGCTCAAAGCTCTAAGACCATGTCAAAGTATATGCCTTCAGACTGTTCCCAAGCTTGAAGGGGAACCTTGACATGCCTTTTTGTTCACATACAAAAATCTCTAACTTGCTTTCTCTATAGTTCCCAAGGATGAGCTCCAGCTCTTTTGTATAATTGAATGAGTGTGCCTGGCCAGGGTCCTGACATTTCTATTGGCCTGTTTAGATATAAAATGAGGTGAGCTCTTCTGAGCCCAGCTGTTTTCTGATTAGGTTGTCTTCAGATGGACATCAGTTGTACAAGGCAAGTGTACGTAGACTAACTGATTTTCTAACTATTTGGATAACTAAGAATAAGCTCTAGGATGTGGATGAAACCTTAGTGTGGTTGAGGAGCTTCAGAACTGTATGGTATTGCCGTGCACGTGTAGCCTAAAACTCAATCCTTTACTCTTACACTGAGTAAAACAAAGACTGACTCAACAGCCTTAGAGATGATACCTGAGGTCTATAGGGAGCAACCTGCGGCAGATTTTCACAAGGCATCTTTTCTTTGTACAGGTAACTTTTAATAAGCCAGGTGACCGGGAGGCATTTTTTACTGGTAAAAACTTTGAAAATTCTGTGAATGTAAATCTATGCATAACAGTACATATTTAAATGTTAGGATCACACAATACAGCTGTAGCTGAACTGCAAACAGAAAAATAGATTTATTTAAAAAAACAATTCCCTGGCCACATTTCCATTAATATTCACATTGAAAATCATGGCTGCTGTATTGATGTTGTCATCTGCTGGAATTAGCACTTAAATAAAAAAATTAGAGGTGTTTTGTGAGTACTGTCCTTAGGCTGCATAGAGGAAAATTAAGTATTTGTTGAAAACTCTTCAGAATTTTGTTAGAATTTAGAACTCCTTCATGTCAAGGACCACAAGATCACTGTTAATACACTTCAATATATTATTTTATAAGGAATCAATTTCAATTAAAATCCATTCAAATAGTGACTGGAAAAATTCTATAATATTGATCTTAAGGGGGAACCAGCATAGTTAAAATTATTAATCATACTTGAACGTGTCATAAACCACTGGGCTAGTACTCGTGCTTTATGATCATGTCAAATAAAGAGGTTAAAGAAAACCAACCCTTTCCTTTGTGGAAGATGCCAGAGATCTGCACATTGCTTAGTAATAAAAAAAACAGTTCATAACACTACTGACTTTGTACAACAGAGTAAATGAAGGTGCTCGATCACATGAAGCATAAAGGCCATTAAGAGTAAACATTTATTTGAATAGAACCACATTCATTTTTAAAATTACCTTACAGAAAGGCTTTTAAAGAATGTGAGTGAAAAAAAGAGAAACTTTTAAGTAAAACATTCTTTTTACACAACTTAGAAAAGCAAGTTTACGAAGGCATAAAAAGGAGAGGGTTTTTCTCCCACCTCCCTTGAATCTTTCCAGTAATTCCAAATCTTTATTGCACAGGCCATAAATGCTAGCAACAACAGGAAGAAAAATGCTTTTGAACTATTTGCCAAAGTCCACCTTCAGGGATTGAAAACAGCAAAACTTTACTTTATATTTTCAAAAAGGCTTTAAGTGACTTTCGCGTTTGTTGAAAGTGCCAATATGGTGAAACACTTTGCTAACAGAACGCATTCATGCAGGCATCAGTAACACTAGTTCCATAAAATCAGAAATATGGTGTTATGAAAGCTCATCTAAGTGAAGAGGGCAATTTATCCAGCTTTCAGACCAGCATTTTTCAGCATGGGAGTTTACATCTAGGCATAGCGACTGGGAATTGATCTCACCTAATTTTAGTCATCTGCCATGAAGACAAAACACCTGACAGTCATTCTGAGCTTCTATAATAATCAATGGAGAGCAACAGGCACAATTCCTCTGATGTGTCTGAGGTATGACTGGTGTGTATATGAAATACAGAGGATGCGTGGCTACTACTGCATGCACGCGATAGTGGGATTGCTGAGTCTCTGGAGAAGGCAGAAGATACAAGAGTCCTAACTGAAGGCACACCAAGTTAGGCTTTGGCACTTTCAGCTCCACTGAGGATGCCATACTCTAGTTTGTAAAAAAGACTTCTTGTGAAGAACTTGTTTGATGACTAAGTAAGACAGATACTAAATGGATAGCAAAAGAATTAGGCAGGGACTCTTCCTAATGCAGTAATTCTGGATGCTGGGGAGCACAAGAGGATGGGACCGCAGAGAGGGGCCAGGGGTCTGGGCTTTGTCTAAGCAGCATCTGCCACTGTCAGAGACACAATATTTGGAAGCAGGATACTGGTCTGACCCAGAAGGACATTTCTTATCTTCTTATTTCCAGCTCTACTCACTCAGATTGACCATAAAGGTGTTAGTTGATGATGACAGTCAGGTTTTGAACCAGAAGCCCAACAGTGAAAATTTCTATGCACTTTCCAAGGTGTAGGAAGGTATAGTTAGAGCTCTGATTTCTTCATTTATTTCATAAAGCAGCTATCAATCCTAATTTTATTCTAGGCCTGATTTCTGGAAAATCTCATTAGAAATGACAAATATGTTACATTGTAAATGGCACCATCTTATAATATGTAGACGTGATTTATTCAAATTCTGTGTGAAGATCTGTACCTATTGCTGGCATCCCTTTCACCAGCCTGCTCTTTTCAGCTGGGTGAAAACAAGTGATTTCCACTGGCACTGATCACAAACAGCTGCTGTTAAATCACAGCAAAACTGTTCAACTGTTCAAAACTTTCTTATTTGGTTGGAAGTCTTTCATGACTGGTCACAGCACAAACAGTGATATTTTAATTTTTTTTCTTAAACCTTCAGCAAAATTGTTTCTTCTCTTTCCAGTTTACATGAGTGAGAAAATATGCATATATATGTAAGATCTATTCATTAAACATGTAAGACAGTTTTAGGTATGGATTAGCTTAGAAGGGCCAAACTTCCCAGACCTAATTTTCCAGCGGACTGACTTCTAGGAAATTTGAAAAGCAGAAATGAAAAAAAAAAAAAAAACATTAATAAAACAATAAGAAAACCAGACAACTGCAATCATGTCCTTGCAATCGTACAAAATGGATCATATTGCATTCCCACTAGACTGAGTTGCAATATTATTTATAGAAACACATAAACATGCAAGCACGTAATAGTACTATACAGCTAAAATCTTGCTGTAGAAGTTCATCAATACAAGTTTCATAGTTGCATACGTCTCCTTATTCAAACTCCAAACTAACATACGCTGCATATTAAAGGACAATTCTGTGCTAAACACATCCAGAGTGCACTACAATGTATTGTCCAGTGTATTGGAACTTACTCTACCTGTCAGCTCAATCACTTGATTATTTGATATGAATATATATTAGCATCACAGCAACAGCTAAAAGGTAACTATTAGAACCACAGTAACTCAATGGTCTGTCAGGGACTGTTAATTGCACTGCAGAGTATATTCTTCAGGTTAGAAACCAGAAACATGAAATTAAAATAGCTGATGCCATAGGTGGCACTTGGTATTTATCATCACCAATACATGTATTTTAAATATTTTATATGTGCTCAGATACACACTCCACATACAATATTCTACTTCAGCTAAAACAAATGGAAACTGTAGAGAAACCCTCAGTGCATACTTGTAAACTGAAAAAAATTGATTTTCAGAGAACTTAACAGTACCTAAAATCTGAAAAACCTCTCAGAAACAACCACAGCTTCTGACTACCGAGACTATGTCCTCTTTAAGTGCTGCATGTCCTTGACTAGGAGAAAAATACAACAAAGACTGCTCTTTTGTACTCTAGGATGGCAGCAAAGACATTTTATGGTCTTGGAAGAGAAGTGTTAAGCACTTAGTCCAAGTGCTAAGATTCCTACAGAGGTACAGGAGAAGAGAATATACAATGGAAGGGAGTGAGAAGGATAAGGACATATAGTGAAAATAAACCAGTATAAAGAAGAAGATTAAAATTTCTTTATCTGTAATCAGGTAACTTAGCATGTTAAGTCCTGGAATACAGTAGTTTATCCCTGGACTTTTCAACAAATTCCGCCAATATTTCCATGCTATTCTTTGTGTTCAACTCATGTGGCCTATTACAGATTTTGGAGCATAACAGCAGCACAAAGCAAAGGAAATCAGCTGGGAATTAAGTTTGTTGGAGCTCTTCTGAAATATCAAGTGTTTTTTTTTTCTGTGCACTGGATAGATGCCATGTATGCAGCATATGCAAGAAACATTTGCACAGTAATTTGTGCTAGAAGAAGAAAGGCTCTTCCTGTCTAGCTGGAAGCTTCAGGGTTAGGGAAAAGAAAAAGGTGAGGTCAAAATAATGAAAACAAAAGAAATGGGTGGCTGGTAAGAGGACAGTCAGCATTCCAAATGTGAACACCACCACAGGGACATGAAACCCAAATTCCACAAGTGTTACACACTTCCTCCCATCAGCTGCCTGGGAAGGCAAACACGCTGCCTACCTTGAGTGCTCACAGAGGCAACATCTGCTGTTTTTTACAGACAAGAAAAAGAGTATTTCATGCGGAAGGAGCTCATGATTCCTCAGGTGCCAAAACCTCGAGTCCAGAATGTACCCAGGAAAGAAAATAATACATCCTGGAATTGTAACAGGATCACCCTCTATCACAAACTTCAGTTGCTCTGACTTCTTTAAAAGGATGACAAAGAAATGTCCTGATCCCAAGCAATGCTTCTTCGAGAGACATGAAAGCCAGGAGACAACAACAGTTCAAATACTATTGTATCCATAAAGCCTACACAGCAGGGGGATAGCAAGCTGTCATCCCCCATACTCAGCTTTGGTGAGGCCGCACCTCAAGTACTGTGTTCAGTTTTGGGCCCCTCACTACAAGAAAGACATCGACGCCCTGGAACGTGTCCAGAGAAGGGCAACAAAACTGGTGAGGGATATGGAACACAAGCCTTATGAGGAGCGGCTGAGGGAGCTGGGATTGTTTAGTCTGGAGAAGAGGAGGCTCAGGGGAGACCTCATTGCACTCTACAACTTCCTGAAGGGAGGTTGTGATGAGGAGGGGGTCGGCCTCTTCTTCCACATAACTAATGATAGGACTCGAGGTAACTGCCGCAAGTTGCGCCTGGGGAAATTTAGATTAGATATCAAGAAAAACTTTTTCTCTCAGAAAGTGGTCAGGCACTGGAACGGCCTGACCAGGGAGGTGGTGGAGTCACCGACCCTCGCGGTGTTCAGGAAGCGCCTGGACAAGGTGCTACAAGATATGATTTAGTAGCTTAGTGGGTAGTATTGGTGATAGGATGATGGTTGGACTAGATGATCTTGTAGGTCCTTTCCAACCTTGTGCTTCTATGATTCTATCTTCTCTTGACTCCAAATGACCTTCCAGTTCCGCACTTTGCAAGCTCATACGTTTTCAGATCTTCTGACCACTCAAGTCCCTTTTCAGACAGGTGTGTAATTCCCAGTCATTCATGCTGTGTACAGGACCTATCACAACAGGGAATGTTCCTATGTCAGAATTCAGAAGATGGGAGTTAGTCTAGTACTTCAAGGCTTTGATTATGGAAAATGACAACAAACATCCTCAGACATGGTCATGCAAGCTGGAAAGGCAGTGTTCAAACTCCTCCCACCTTCAACAACCACAAGGAAGAAGCAGACAAGGTGAACAGGAATTAAGATAATGTTTCTGACAGCCTGGGAGGGTTCAGTGCTAAGCAGCTCAAACTTTCTTTGCTTGATCATACCTGCCTTTACTCTAGTATTAAAAGGCTGCTAATACTACAAAAATCCTTGTAACAGTTTTCAGTGGGGTGGGGTTAGTAATCCTGGTTTACTCACCACACTGACACTGAAGGCAATGTTTCTGTTACAAGTTTCCACTAACGCCCAGTGAACAATCCATCACTACAACACACGGCTCCTACAGCACCTTTACTCAGAAGATGAGATGCAGCTTTGAAAGCCCTCCAGTTCCTTTCCTGAGGGAATACAATGCTAGGGTATTATAACACATTTTCAATGTGATTATTTTGGAAATTGAAGGAAGGAAAAAAATTGGTCTTATTGTGGTTATCACTGGGCACGTATGTTTTTCAGTAGCTCAGCACCAGTGCAGGATAAGTCTAAAACTTACTGAAGAAATAATGTCATCAAGTATCAACAGCTGTGTTGCTTGTCAATGAAGCATAAAGCCTTATTCTAACACATTTTGCTAGCTGGATTTTTTTTGTTTTGTTTTTTTGTTTTTTGTTAAAGAAAATGGTACATTCTGTGGCCTGGCAGCATATTCAAGTAGCACTTTGCACTGTACAAAACTCAGAGAGAAGCACAGGAGAGGCCCCAGTGTCATCTTAAATGCAGATATCATTTAATCTAAATCCAAAAGGGCTTCATAAACTCAGCCCTATTAGCAGATTGCTGTCTGTGGATACTTTGCTGAGAATCACACATAGCATTGTTCTACCATTTTGAGGACAGTCTTTTCTGTGCTAACCAAAACCAGAATTCACATTGAAAAATCTCAAAATAACTTCTTTGTGTAGTTATGTAAGGCTTTTTTCTTTTAAAATGATCTTTCAACTCAGGTTTAGAGTGGAAACAGTACAATAATGGTGTTTCCAGCAGTGTGCTGCTCTCCCCAAGAGACACTGGAAGATATTTTGTCAAATTAGTTCCTCAACATCACTAAGTCCAGGAAAAAAGCACAGATCAGTAGTTGGGCCTGTGCTTTTCTATCCTAGTGCAGGTTGGAATAGCATTTCTGCAGATAATAGCCTCAATCAGGCCGTCCTTACTCCAAAGAAAAGTCTTCCTAAAACTCAAGACAAGTCTTCAATTACACAATCACATACTATTCTGGCTTAAAGATCCCCAGAACAGACCGGATAGTGTGTCCTGAATGAAGAAGAATGAAGCAGTTTTAAGCAATTTTCTAAAACAGGAGTGGAAAAGAATGCTAGTTCTCTATTGAGTTTTTAAAATGAGGTTAACTTTCTCTGTGGACAACAGAACACAAAACCACGTAAAATATCTGATAAATACTACATAATGCTTTTTTGAAACTTTCCCTGTTCCCTCCAGGTTCAATGAGGATATAAACTAAAGTCAGTGGAAGTCGTTTTGCTGACAACAATGGGCTCTGAATTAGGACCTCACTGCTTGTAACCCAGCTGGTGTGCTAAATGAATTCAGAAAGCATTTTTGATGGCTTCTTTTACCTAAAGATCTCATGAGCTGTGCACTGAGAGACAGAAGGCTTTTTTTCGCCCCTATTTTTGGAGGACATTTTGGAGGACGGAAGAGGACAGTGTAGCTATTGCTACACTGTGAGCTGCATTTTGCAAGTTGAAGTTCCAAAAAACATAAACTGCTGGCATGCAAATATGTTACTCTTCAGAGAAAAAAAGTTCTCCAAAACAGAAAAGAACTTAGAGGAAGCTATTCCAGTAACAACCTGGATTAGGAATGTATAAACCATAGTCAGAGTAAGTGTGGACACTGAAGAAACTGGGCAAGGGGACGGAACCAGTTTCAGAGAACAACTGACATCCAGCTTTACAGACTGCACTTAGTTGAGAAAATTTATCTTAAGGTTAGTACTTGCAAACAAGCACTTTCAACAGACGCACTCCAACTCGGTGTAAATGAGGTGATAAGGGACAGGAATACTGCTGTCATCCTATCACTCCCTGCTCCCTGCTCTGGGATCATACAATTAGCACAGATCTGCTGCACAGGGGAACATTTTGTGGACAGCTGTACAGACCTGGAACTTCAATTCTACTTACGACGACTAGAATGGAACTGAAGTGCAGCCCAATGGCTAGTGTCACTGTAGGGGAAGACAGCAGGAGCTGCAGACCATCAGCTTTTTGTAAGCTTGTGCTGGTTTTCATAAAGCATACGATAGCATGCCTTTATATCATCAGACTAAATAACATAGTTCTCTCTACATGGCAAGGAGAGACTACATTAAACACACACTCGTACATCAATCGCTAAACTTTCCTTCATAGTCCAGTACGTGTTTATTCATGCTCTTACTAAAGTCCAAATTTGCATCCTCAACTGCACGGACAAGGAATAAATCTCAACAGATGCTGCACTAAATTCCTTGAAATGGCAGTCACCACTGTCTGACTAATCATGACTCATAGTTGATGTGTCCAGAGGGGAAACAGAGAGAAACAGTAAAGGAGAAGCCTGGAAACACATAGTCGTCAATGCCAAATACAGGTTCATGGAGAAATCTATCTACAGTGACCAACTGACCCAAATTTATAGCTTCTGGATCTTCACTGTTCCATATCAGTAAAGTCCCAACTTCCATAAACCAGCCTACAACAGTGATGGTTGGTGACCAGAACTTTGCAGTCTGCAAACTCTCAAATAACACTTCATACGTAGGGAAAGAGAGAACCCACACAATACCGGAGAAAAGGATGTAGGAATAATGAATGAAAGGATGAATGGATGAAGGGAAGAGGGCTCTAAACCTCTGGGGAGGGCAGTGATGCTTCAGCACGAGCACTGCCTTTGACATGACAAAAGATGAGGTGAAGTCATATTCACAGATCATAGTGATATAAAGGAGCCCTGAAGCTCCTCATCACAATCCACAAGACACCAAGCCTGAAGGAACTATTCAGTTGAGACATCAGCTCTTTCAGATAAAATGCAGCTTCCTCAACTAATCAGAGAGTTTTTCCCCAAACACAGTGAGAAAGGCTTAATCGGGAACATAATGTCATGTGTGAAGGACGTTTTGTTAAAAATATACTGCATGTACTGAAGAACTCTATTTTTTTCATATGATGTGACATATAATAGGCACTGAACCAAAACACCACAGAAGTGTGCGGTTTATGCTATCTCACTGGACTACCAAACATTCAACATTGAGAAAGTACTGAAGATATATATTAGAAGATGTATAAATGTTACTTTACACTGTTAACCACATTGACTGCTTTTCTTCTATGTTACCACAGCTGTTAAAAAGCCTTAATAGAGAACTAATAATGCAAGTCATTATAAAACATCTTAACCTCATTTGGAAGATATGTACAAGCTTTTTTGTTACTTCTGCCTCCCTGTCTCCTAATCAAGATCTCCATATTGAGCCCAGTTTTGCTTTTTCTTAGCAGCATAAATTAGAAGCAACTCCATTCAAGTCAATAAAATTACTCCATCATGAAAAAGGAATCAGCCATCTGCAAAAAGCCGAGTCTAACAGGTAATTTTCCACTGACAGCTCTTACCATAAAACAGGTTACAGAGTCTTTTATCTAACACTGAAAGTAAACAATTAATGCAAAACGTACAATGTCTATAAAGACAGCATGTTCTCTACTTGTGCCCTTTATATGTAATTATTTTCATGTTAGTAAGCAGACATTTAAGTAAGACTACCACCAAGCTGTAGATGGAGCCTACTCATCATGCAAAACAGGCAACTGAACATCCCTGTTTATTTATGCATTATTTTACCTTTTGTTCCCAACCCGGAAAGTATATGGAATCTATAAGACCTTTTCACGCATCGTTTCTTGCAGGAGAATGGCAAGTCACCTTTTATACCCTCAGGTAAACTTCTCCTACCTGATCTCAATAGCTGCCCACACCAAAATTATTTTTCATACCTTGTGTAAGCAGCTGGAGGTTTCGGACTTCTTCTCTCACCTTCAGCTGAAGGACTTGCTGCAGAATGTGCTGTCGCAGGCTTTCTTGGGCAATGCCCATTCGTTCAAGCTTTTTGTCAGTAAGTCTCAGCAAAGCACGGCCTGGATGCAAAAGTCAAAAAGAAAAATCACCCAAGGATTTCTATTAATGCAATATTCTCACTCTGACAGGCTAATTTCCTACAGCAAAAATTCTCAGCCCTGAAATACTTCAGTCTGAGACAATATAGTCTCATCAGTTAGGTACTGTCTTACTGTCAGAGATCTATGTTCCACTCTTCCCTTTTCTTTTGATTTTATATATTGTTTTGATACTTTGTGAGCCGTTTAGGCATGTAAAATAGGTATGTGGTACCATTTTAGATGACCAATTGCTGTACTTGAGTGCTAGCTAGCCAGAAGTCTACAATTGGTCCAGGTGTCTAAATAGACCCTTACCTACTTTCAAGCATCTAGATTACTGTCAAGAAATCATCAGTGAAAGTGAATTTGACCAATTTAATCAATTTTTAGATATACCAAGGATGAATACTGTTGCAGTTCAGACATATTTATAATATAATAGCAACATCTCTCAGGAGGGCCCTGTACTTGGAGATCCAGCCTTCCAAATCCCTCTAAACAGTAACCTATCACAGCAAAACGGAAAAAAAAAGTCAGAGACTTCCCTTATATGTCCCCATGCATAATCAGTTATATTTAAATCATTCCTGAAAAAGACATTTGCCCAACTATAAAGATTGCTCTATTATAGTTAGTCTTTGCAGGCTTTGAACACCCTGTTCATGACTTATCTTTTCCATCAGGGTGATGTTGAACCGTGGTCCCACGCAAATTGTAGATGTTAAAAAAAATCGAACAATCTACGCTCCCCAGATTCTGCTAGTGGAACTCTGACTCCATCTTTTGGGCATCGTCATGCCATAAGCAAACAGGAGGAAGGCAGCACACTGGCTGAGCCAACACTAAAGAAGTATTTGGACCAAGCAGAGAATCAAAGCATGAAGCACAGTTTTACCTTAGGAAAAAAAAAAAAAAGGTATTTTCTTTCATCTTCACCAGTGCTGTGAGCTAGTACAGGGAGGAGTATCCTGTGACCCTCTACTGCCCCTTAATTCCCAGTGTATATATTTGCCTGTCCAAAGGTGCCTTGGCCAATACTGGCAAAGCACACTGGAGCTATGTTGACACCACCTTGGAAAATGGCACGTTGTTTGGTTAAATTTTTTTAAACAGACTCAACTTTTTACCTCCTCTAGTTCTGACTGCAAGCACTTTTAATTATTAAAAAGCCCTTCTTTGATTTCTCAGGCTTTATTCTGAAACCAGAAGAGGATAGTGAAGAAGTTACTCCCTCCACAACACAGCAGCCTCTGTGCTGCCATTACTGTGGCTTTTGGATGAATAGTGCAATTTAGCTCATCATAAAGTATTACTCAACACAGCAAGATAAGGCCCTTATTCAATCTCTTTCTTTACAAAACAATATGGGTACAGAATTTTTATGATTAATTAAAGAATTTGAGATAAATTAAACACCAAGAATGTAAAGGGACACATAATATTTGCCCCAAACCCAGTAGTTAGCAGCAACCCCTTCACTAACTGCAAGATTTCACTCATAAGCAGTTCTGTGAAGTGGCTGGTAGGTTCTTGACATGATGCAATGTAAAATACTGGGATATTATTATTAACACTGCAGGATCTTTTTGATCAAGTGAAAAATGACAGTGTTCATGTATTTTCTGCCCTTCCACATCTCTCAAGCACTCAACGCTATGGAGGATAACCTTTCGTTTAGAAAAACTTTCTTTGAAATCATAAACAAGAAGAATTCTATGGGTTAATGTAATAACAAACTATGGAAATTAGTCCCTTACAGATCAATGCCAGCTGTCCAGTTCCCTTGGTGATAGAGAGAGTAATAATGACTTCAATTTTTATATCGCCTTATCACACTAAAACATCTTAAAGCAATTTACAAAGGATGTACAGCAGTCTAACAGTATGGTCTGTAATGTCAATCTAGCAACTGAAAGCAAACAAAAAATAAACAAATCATCAGTTTAAAGAGTGCCAACATCCATGTCATCCTAGGGCAGGGAGTCAGCAACAGTAATATGAAAGGACAAAGACCATGAATTTCATCCAGTGTCCTCCACCTCTTCTTGGCCATGGATGTAGCCACTACTCTTTACTTCCTTTGGGCACCTCTTTATTTCATATTCAAATCAGTTTCCTACCCTAGTCACTGCCTTTGGAAGTTGAGTGTGCACAACACAGAGATGTCTCTTTTCAACTCCTGGCACGCCAGTTCTTCTGCGGCTTTGGCTCACAGCACAATGCCATTGGAAAAAAATGTCTTTGACTCATACTATTTGCAGCAGCTTTTACAAGCTGCCTTAAATTAACTCTTTCTTGCACCAAATCCAATGTGACCTGTTGCACTGATGAGGCAAGAAGACAAACATCCAAAGGCAGAAGGCAGCATTTCCAGAATGCAGGTAGTGACCTGAAGCAAGAGAATCCAATCCTCCCTATACTATCTTCCCCCCCAATGCTCAAAACAACAAAATCCAAGTCAGAACTGGAATAACTTACTATGCTGATACTAAGTCATGCCTTTAAAAAGATACAGCTAATGACTGGATCACAGTCACCAAAGCCAGTTAGTTACTCAGATGCTTCGCTGTCTTGCTTCCTGTACTGTACATATCTGAAAGGTGCTAAGGACTCTGTAAGGGTTATTGAACACTGAACCTAGATGTCCACAGAGGCTGTGGAGTCTCAATTTTTGGAAATACTAAAAACCTGACTAACAACGTCCTGAGCAACTGGATCTAGCTGCCCCTGATTTGAGCACGGGGACAGGACGAGATGATTGCCAGAGGTGCCCTCCAACCTCAGCTATTCTGTGCTGCTATGACTCAACCTTCATGAAGGATCTCAAGATTAAGATCTATTTTCTTTGAAGAAGAGAAGATTAATGAAGAAAATTAATAAGCATACACAAAACATGGTCATTTGGCAAGCATTAGGGATAAAAGAGACAGCTATGCAGTAAACATTGGGGCTAGATTTTTAATTTTCAGAGCATGTTGGACAGAATATATTATCAAGAGCAGAACACATAACAAGCATAACGTTTTCAATGAGTGTACACTGATCTCTGCTAGGACACAAGTTAAGGAACTTTACTTACATCTCAGGAAAACTTCCCAAAACTAAAGGACGGGTGCTACCTCTTTAAAGGTTGTTATATATATATAGAAGTAGCAGCTACAAGCATAAAAGATACTAGGAGATTTTTTTTCAAAAGCATCTTGGCCAACAGAACAGTAAAGACTGTAGTCATAAACACCTAGGCCTTGGCTATAGTTAAATGCACGGCAGGGAACCAAATGCTTTAAAAAAAATCCCCCTCAGTATCTATATGCATCTTTTAGCACCTAAAACCCAGCCCTCTCATACTCAGGAAGGAGCAGCCATGGAACGTTCTGAGACACCCTGAGGGCAGACAGAGAATATAAAATACTTTCCAGCTTAATAATGGATTGATGGCCTAATTTCTTCTCATATGACTTAGCTGTTGCAGATCTCATTTCATCAAACTGGGATTAGATGAAAATGTGAATGGAGGGAGAAACATTGCATGCCACAGAACATTAATATGAGTATAAGCATTGGTCCAATGAGGTTGGCACTGGCCCTAGAGCAAGGAGCGTGGTGCAGTCTGCTGTACCTAATCAAAAATGCTCATACCTCCCAACATGGGTATAGCCTACTGCTCCTCTTCTTTTCCCTGAGCCTGTGAAGCTGCGCTGACTGCCAGTTCACAACCATCTAGAGGCAGACCATGCTAGAAGCCCTGAAAGTACACTTATAAAGGAGATGAATGAATAAGGAAGAAAAGTGTGGAAAGAACTGAAGAATGCAGGAAAGCAAGAGCAAGTAGTAAGAGGTTGGTCTCACGCAAAACCTTGAAGAGAACTATGGCTAATTTAAAGTTGATGAAGATAATAAACCAAGAGTGGGAACAGACAATGTGTGTGAAACATGGCCAAGAAAGGTGATCTTGTCTCCTGAGTACACCCTGATAGGCATACATGAATAGCAAGACAAAATATTCAGTTTACTTACCATGGAGCACAGAATCTAACTGAGAAAGAACAGGACAGAGAACACTAAGACATTAAAAAAAGTCCTACTGCCAGACCAGTTCATCCAGCTTTGTATTCAGAGTGGCAGTAGGAGATATATTTCGGGAGAGCTACTGGGAGGGTTACTTTCTGAAATCATTCCCCATGTACTGTGCCAGCATCCAGAACTGTTACACTAGGGATATTAGAGAGTACATCATTTTTAGCACCTACGTATTGTCCTGATGTCCATAAATTTGTCTTCTTAATCCTGATGATACTGCCTGTCTCTGCAGCCTCCTGGGGTAGCAAATTCCAGAAGCTCACTGCCCAATTTATCTGTTTTATATTGACTTCTTACTAACTGCTTCAAGTATTCCTAGTTTTTGCATTGCAGTATTTGGTGAACAATTCCACAATTAGCTTATCTGTTGCTTCCATGATTTGTAAACCTCCATTATATGCCTTTTGATCATATTTCTGGATGGACCCAGCTGACAAACCTAGAAAAACAGGAACACAGAATTCACTAAGCCCCTAAGTTATCCGAGCTGAAAACCTGAAAAAATATTTACATGCTGGAAAAGCCATTTTAAATTGTTGTTGACGTGATCATATAGTCTTACTTAATCGATAATAATGTGCCTCTGTTTTTTGCATAGAACAATTTCAGACATATTGCTTTTGTATTTATCTCTTTAGTTCCATTCACATATTCATAATTCTAGTTCACTGGGTTTTTCCACTTGAAATAGTGCGATCACAGCTTTCCTCTTGTTTATACAGTCTGATGTTTGCTTCTTTTCACTTCAGTGCTTAAACACAAGCCTCCTAGGACTTACCGGGTAAGAAATTTCCATGACAGAGACAGAGACATTAATATCATTGTTCGGGTGCTGGTGAGACAGAAGTATAAAATCCTCATCACACGCTCAGGAAGGAGGAATTCAAACAAGAACAGGCGCAGAGAGAGGCTATGACTTCACAGTGAGAAATGGTGCAATTATTTCTTGTGAGGAGGCTAGACAAATGTAAAGTCACCTACAGAATGAAAACAGCCTCACAATGGCAGTGGAGGGAGATGAATATCAGGGAAAGAGAAGAACTATTAAACCAAGGAACTAAGTTAAAAAGAGGACAGATGGATATGAACACAATTGAGGAAGTTGGGTGCAGGAACCTCTTGTAAAAGAAGTAGTACAAACCAGAAATCAGTCACATTTTCAGAACAAACTTGATATGACTTAATGACGCTGTACTTGATAACCTATCAGATCTTATACAGTTCTAGTTTTTCTGCTTTCCATAGGAGAATTTAAGAGCACACATCTCTTTCTCATGCCCATCTCATCACTAGTCAACCAGACGCATCAGTCACTTCATCATCAATGCCTTGTGGCAAATGTACAGCTTTTCTTGCAAAAGCAGTTGGATCTAGCTTGTCTTACTCCTCATTTTAGCCCTAAGACCAGTACAGACTGTTGGTAAACTACAGCTTGCATTATCACTCTCTTTGCCCCACTTCAGCTACCTAGTATGTCACTAATCAGGCAAGACTCAGTTGCTTCAAAGGTAAAAACGGATTCATTTTTCATCAGACTTATCATTGCAGCAAACACTTCATTGATCTACCTACTAGCATAGTGGCAACTGCCAGCATAGGCAAAGGACAACTATTTCCCAAAACTGCTATTGGCAGCTGCCTGGTACTTCTGATACGATGAACACTTCTCAACTGGGGACCCACTTACACAGACAGGGGACACAAGGGATACTGGCATGGAAATAAAGTGGAGGGAATTACAGTTTCACATGATGGAGAACAGAAGGAGCAAAGGAGGCTCTTCAACCTTGATAAATATGAGATCTCTGGCTAAGGAAGTTCTTTAACAACCATGCCAGTATTCTTGTGCCTTCTCATCCTGTTAGCAAATGCAGAAAACCTCCATGGAGCTGTAGGAGTTACTTTCTGGTAAGTCACAGGAATGGGAGAGGCCCACAACTCCAATATTCCCCCACTGGAAGAGCAGAAAAGCACAGGAAGACATTTTAGATTTGCTCATGTATCAAATTAGCTTTGGATTCATTTTTATTTGTTAACATCATCAAACAAGAATAAGATGACTTTCTGGCTCTTTGTCATTCATTATTTGCTGGATCTGGATGAGGCCAGCTCTACAGTAAAGTTTATGAAAGCAAACACTGTCATACTGGTCAATTAATGTCTGATTAAACTCAAAAGAGCAGTTATGTAAACAAAGGCGCTTTCTGAATATTATCTGCACCCTTTGTTTTCACATCATCTCTGTTTACAGTTCTGACAAGAGGAAGAGATGACTACTGTTACTGCTGCCATTAAGTCTACAATAAAATCAGTTTATTTCCATAAAAGCCCTCTGAAGTCATATTTCTCTTGCACCTTTCTGCCCCTCCCCTGTAATTCTGAGCTGCAAGAATGAACAGGATATGGATGAAAAATAACTTAGCAGAATCTTTAACATAGCTGCATTTTCAAATACAAAATTCGCAGCAACCAAGACATGATTTTGTTTCTAAATTTGTCTGTTTCGGACAAACTTATTAAGCGGTCAGTAATAAATCTGTGAAGCTATTTAACTCGGATTACTTAGTTTGGCATAACTTCCTCTCACCTTAGCGTTGCCTTTCCCAATTCTCTCCATACGTCATTGAATAATGCTGTAATTTTCTATTCTCTTAATTCTGACCCACTCCTGTGAGCTACATTTCTCCTGGTCCCCAGTGTTCTCTGAAAACGAGCCACCTTAGGAGATGTCTTTGTTGCACTCTTAGTTTTCCCCTGGCTCTTCCCAAGGATCTCTCCCAGCCAGCTACCTCCAGCTGCTTCTCCCCAGGTACCACTGCCTTAGGGGCTACTGCACCCCACTACCCAGGCTCAAGCATGTCCATCTGCTCAGTCATAAAGATGTTGGATTTATGCTATTGAAAGCAATCAGCTAACCTGCAGTAATGGTTAATTCATGTAAAAATACTCAAAGACAGTGAATTAAGAGAGCATGGGTCTTGCATATTAATTTTAGGGACTGCATTTTAAAAGTACAAGAACTTCTTAAAGTTCTTGCTCTCTCCCTGGCAGACACTCCCTTCTAGCCATGCAGCTCAAAACAGTCCAGGTATCTTGAAAAGTCATGCTAAAGATAAAATTCCCTCTCCAGAAGTGGGAGACTCCCGACTCCCAAATCCTCCCATTAAAAAAAAAAAAAAAAANATGCATTTTTGGAAACTATTTTAATCGTGTACTACCTAGTGTGGAGCTCCACACATCTGTATATGTAACAGCCTTAGTTATCACATGTTGAATTAATTTCCCTAGTGTCTAAAAAGTTACAGATACGTTCCAAAATAACTACATTCTATGAAAATAATGGTTCTATACAGAGAAAGGAAGGGGTTAATGAGAAATTGTGCATCGTGATTACTGGAAGTGGTTCAGTAAGTAATTTACTGTACTGATGGGAAATATATTGATTCCTTACAAGTCTTGGGTAAAAGACTGTTAGACAGTTCTGTTTTTCAGTTGAACGTATTCAGGACCTGATGATTTTAATAGGAAGAAATAGTAATAACTTGAATTCCCCTCTGAAATATAAATTCAAGCACAAATCATATTACGCCACTTTTCAAATGTACTGTAAAATGTGAGACAACCATTTTTAGTACTCTCAGGAAGGACCCAATAGGACCCACAAAGTAAATTAAGGATAAATGTAAACCTTTAGCAGGCAGTCTATAAATCCACATTGCTTATTGTATATACATTTGCCAACCTACTTCCTGGCCATACAAAATATATATAAATATATATTATCTACAGCTCTATATAAAGATATAAAGACATGTAATAATGCACTTCTATTCTACTATACCTCACATTTTTAAAGAAACAAAATCCAGGACTATTGTTTGCTGGTATCAGTGTGGTAGATTTATGGTCCCCCTATTCAAATAAACAACCTCAAGGTCTTTTTTGTTTGTGATGGAGTAAGTGAATCTGTCAACACCTTTGATTTTGTCTACCATCAGCAGGACACACAGTTGTTCCATTCCTTGGTGTTGCTCAGTATGCAACCCATTATGCATTAGATATCCAATTTCTTTATTAATTACAAAAAATCACATTAGATCATGCCTGCTAGCAAAATTCCTGATAATTTATTCAGCAGTAAACACATTCATATATTATAATGCACAGATTCTACACAGAGCAGATTATGAAAGGGCAAGGCAATTTGGGAAGCGTTAGAATTGACTGAAGTCTTTACAGCAAACTCAGACGAGTCTTTCCTGTAACTCCTCCTAATGGTGGACCTTACAAAAATCAGTTTTCTTCCAGAAAAAAAGGATAATTTAATACCACAAGAAAAATAACCATACACACACACACACACACACACACAAAAAAAAAACACTTATTCTTGCAGTGCCCAGATCAACTGGAACTGGGAAATTCTTGAAACCATACAGAACACTGTCTTACCTTTTGACCTTACGTAAAGCAAAAGTGGTTCTGCAGTTCTGCCTAGAAATAGAACTGGTGTGTGCATCCAGCAAAGGGGGCAAGCCCCATGGAGTACACGTGAATTCAAAAAAGCTGCCATTTCATTAAGTGAGGAAGAACACTTGCTCCTATCTCATGCAGATATACCCACTGAGCTCTTCGAACTGCACCAGTGTGAAACACTAACATGGCTGAAGACCAGGCTCTGTAAGCATGCTTCCACAGTCCAAGGGACAGAAATTGTCAGTAAATATTGTTGCTTGCTCTAATTTGCTAGTGATGAATCCAACTATAACTCAAAGATGCCAAGCCACAAAGTACACTGCAAGGTCACAATTCTTCAGTATACAATATATAGAAGGATAAGGAAAGAATCCATTTCTATGCAATATCTTCCATGTTTCAGTAATGCCTCGGTAGGTGATTTTGGGGACCATCTCACCCCTTACGCAGGTGTGATGCTGGAGAGAGTCTGCCCTTCTTCTTCCTGATTGCTCTGTCATACAGCTTTCAGGCAAAAATCTACATAAAAAATAGTATTTGGAAGATGTTTAATTCATTTTCTGACGTTGTTTTAATGTCAAACTCACGGGAAGCAAGGAGGACCTACATAATGTGACCAGACAGCTTACTGTGCTGCATAATGAAAGCTCTGCTGGCCATCACGAGTTCCAGTGGACCAGAATTTAAGAACTTAGATTTTCTAGTAATACTTTCCAATCATTGCTTTTTGTTAAAAATAAAAGAGCAAAATTAAAATTTTATTAAATATTAAAATAAGCTTTCATTATCCCAATGCTGAGGAACATACAGTATTACTGCACTTCCTGATCTGTATCCCTAGCTTCCCTCTGTCCCATGCTGTTATCACCAACGAGCTTTCAGTGGTGCTTTCTTCCATGCCTGTTCTGGCTTTACCCTCCATTTTTTAATAAAAAATGAAATTGAGAAAGGTTTTGTGTTAATATTCATGATGTTAATAATTATTGTTAATAAAAATGGAAAATTAAAAGCAGCATGCTCATAGGTTAAGCACCGTAGACTGCTTCAACTCTCCTAACCTGGGGAACCAGGCACATCTCTCCCACTGCACTACCATTTCTCTTTGGGGGCTTTTAACCAGAAGCCTGGCACCTGCCAAGCTGCATGCACCACCTTTCATGGGCCCTTAATTTACAGTTTAAGGTGACCATTTTATAACCTATGGGAAGATAATTTTCCTATTGTAAGAGTCACCTCTAGTCAATTATGTACACAGTCTTGCAGATACAGATACTAATCTCTTGCTACGTTGCTGGTTCAGTAGCACGATAAACTTTGTAGAGCTCCTTTGCATTTCTTCCAGCTTTTATTACTGCAGCTGTGAGGTCAATCAGGACATAAGGATTTTATTCTGATGGCCTATTCCTCCTATTTAGTACTTGACCTACAGAAGACTGTGGGACCACAATAATTTTGGATCAGAAATAAAGCAGATACCTAAGCAGTGATTTATTGTATCTAATCTGCAAGCAACTGGGCCCTATAAGAAAGTCCAGCCCTTCTGGAAGTTCTGCTTCGTATACCCCATGACTCACAAAGACATTCCACCACGCATACACAAGCAGGACCAATAATAATAATAATAAAACACTGAAGTACAGGAGCCTTACCGAAGGCTGCAGCCTGGCGCTGCAGTCCAAGGGCAACAAGCAGCCCAGAACCCCCCTCAGGCTTCAGGTGTCACAATCCGTAGGAAAAATATAAGCTCATTTTCCCTACAAGGGTCAGGAAGACAGGAAGATGATGCAATGTGTGACTTTTTAAATAAAAATTACTACAGTTAGGAGCAATGGAGCTCTCTGGAAAGGAGGGAGATGCCTCATCCCCTAACACCCTGGGGAACATGCTGAACCCCAGCACTACTCCAAGACAGGGACCCTCAGGACCCCTGAGGAAAGGTGGCCTTGCCAGTAATACACCTCGGGAGCCATATGTGAGACCAAAGGACACAACCTCCATCGGCTGCTGTACGTTAAGTGGGAAGGCCTCCTGGGTTTCCCCAGCTCGTTTCTAAGCCCAGACACTGAAGTCCAGGACTCTGGTCCTCAGGGAGCATCCATGCAGCCGCGCTACAAAAGCACACACTCCTTTCCCTGTCCACTAGCGAAACCACCAGCTGCTGGGCAGGCCACGAGCTCGGAAGTAGGATTTGAAATCCCGCAGGCTGAGGAGGAAGCCAAACATATTTCTCCTGGTTTCTGGACGAATGCTTCAGCCATTAAGTTGTTCTAGAAAACCTGTGCAGCCAGAGCCCTCCTCTCTCACCAGGAGCAGCCTGCACAACTGCGCGCTACCTGGAGTCTGCTCCTGGGCCAGGCACATCAACAGAGCATGCTTTTTTAGTGAGCTGATGCACACAAAGACCTAGTTTCTGAATCATCATCAGGTGTAAATACGCGAGAGGTGCTCTTCTGCTCAGAGCAGGACAATTTTGGACATGCATAAAGACACAACTCCAGGCACCAAGGTAAATTTATGGCTAAAATGGAAAAGGGAAATATGGTGGTCAGACACCTCCAGGCTTTTTCAGCAACCACACAAGCTTGGGACTGTTTTGGATAACAATTCAGGATTTTTTTTTTTTTTTAATTATTTTTGCAGTCTACAGCATCACACCTAGGTCCTGTGTCCAATGCCAAAGCCCGTAACTGGATCTGTGTGTGGTGCCTGCTAGCTGGCTGCTCAGTAGCAGATGTCTAGAAAGGCTTGGGAACAAAGCAAGAATGTGACACCACTTTCCCAAAGAACTCTCTCAGCCTCCAAAACCTTGTCAATTAGCATCAATAGAGTTGGCCTATTTGAGCTTCAGCTGAGCCTAAGGTCAGTGGATGGCTTCCAGTGATTTTAGCAATACCTAGAGCTGCTTGTGAGAGGAACCTCATCAACTATTTTAAAATGACAGAATAATTCTCCCATCCCCAAGATGATTGACTAGTAGGATAGGGCAAAACAAGAACCAGGTGCTGTAAGGTAAACCTAAACTAATTAAAATGTGAAAACAGGCATAAGAGTTCAGTAATGAAGCTAATGCATAATCAGAGCAAACCAGCAGTAAAATGGGTGAATCTTGACTCCTTTCAGTCTTCAAATTAAGCCTTTGGAAGAGACAATTCAGAGGAGCTCAGGTTATTGCAATCTGTACAGGAGGGAGTTTGCAGTACTGGGGAGTAGTATACCTCTGTGCGAAATCCAGCATTCCAAAAGGCCTTAGAAAAAAGTGTGGGAAAGAGTAAAAGAAAGAAAAAAAACATATATGAACCAAACAAGGACTAGTCAACTCCCAAAACTCTAGACCATGTTCTTTGCTTTGTATTATATTGTCTTTCTGATAATTTCAATGGGTTTTCTTTCTACTATAAATTACATTCTTCTCTTTTAGAGACAGCTTTCAGATTGCTTCAGATCAGCAAACACTAAAGCAGTGCGTTATGTATGACTCTTCAGTTACACCTTATTTTTAATAAAGGAGTATATGGAGAGGAAACATTGAACATATGACATGACCTACCTTTAAGACTTTTCTTAAAAGAGGCATTGCGTTCAACAAACACCAATCACCCAATAAAATCAGATTAGAGAAAAAGCAACAGCTGTGACTAGTGAATGTACTGCAGCTCATATGAACAATTTGCGAAGAACAATTTATACAGTGGAACAAAATGGGAAACTATCATCACAGAAATTTCCAACAGTACTACAGAAGACTAGCTACCTAAGCAGGCCAAAAGAACTCATGATGCACTGTTTAAGCACAGTGTTTTCACTTACAGAATATGCATTAGGTATCAGTGACACATTGGTTAAATCTATGGTCAGAGACTGTCCTGGTGCAAAGAATGACTATTCTGACAGGTTCAGTGAGGATGCATCATCCACTCACATCAGAGCTCAGATACGAACATACAAAACCTTCTTTCCACTGGTTTACATGCACAGAGAACAAAAGAAAGAAATACAACATTTTCAGCCTGGCAAAAGTTTCCTAAACCGTAAGGGTCTAGAGTATATTTTCTGAGTAATAATACTGAGCCACAAATTTAACCCTTAGTCAAGTACAAAATTGTTTATTTATCTTCATCTCCACTCATTATCTTGCACTCAGTCTTCAGTACAAAAGACAAATCTTTTTAGGGTAAGCTTTAAAACAGTTTTGGTTATGTATGAAACAAAATTTCTTGTTTCTACATGATAAATGAACATTTAGGCTCAACACTCTTTCCTCAGTTGGAGACACATGCACGTGACAATCTAGCAGGTAACAATATTCACATAGCAAGATTTGAATAGCAGCAATAGAAACCTAAAAAGCAACAACAGATACTAAAAAATTATTTACTTCATCTTCCAGTGTATAATTAAAATTTTGAACCAAACGTCCATATCCTTAAATGCTCCTTGCTCAATTCACTTTTACTTTCTCTGTAACGTTCTCCTTTGAGTCCTCTTCACAATACACTTTATGTTCTGTTTTCCTCACCAGTGTTTTTCTGTTTTCTTCCCACTGGAACAAGTTATTTTCTACAGTTTTCTTAGGCTGCAAAGCTTCCCTGGTTAAGGAATATGCTGTGCACCATGGATTGGCCACATGAGCACAGACAGTGTGAAATCCTGTCAATACCCCAAAAGTACATCAGCTGGATGGTAAGTAGGATCACAGCTGTCTATAGATTGAAGTATCAGCTACAAATCCTTCAGCACAGTTGCATGAGAAGCTGATCTAAATCAAGTTATTTCTATCCTGCTCCCAAGCAATTTTCTGATGACCTTTGAAGATGGGCAGGCCAAGATTCTGTCTGCAACAGAGAACCATGGGCACTCCCTGTCATATCCTCAAAGCCTTGTATCTGCTCTCAGCAGCCAGGTGCTACTAAAACGATAAGGAGGAGATCATGTAAGGTCCATTTACAGTGTTGTAGGAAACATTTTTGTTATTAAACTAACAAGAAGAGGACCTGGGGTCCCGGCAGACACCAAGCTGAACATGAGCCAGCAGGGTGCCTTTGCAGCAAAGAAGGTTAATGCTATCCTGGGCTGCATTAAGCAGAACATTTCCAGCAGTTTGAGAGAAGTGATCCTTCTTCTCCACTCAGCCCCAGTGAGGCCACATCTGGACTGCTGTGTCCAATGCTGGGCTCCCCAGTTCAAGAGAGACACGGACATATTGGAGTAAGACCAGCACAGAGCCATGAAGATGATTACGGACTGGAGCATGTGTCATACATGGAGAGGCTAAGAGAGCTGGGACTGCTCAGCTTGGAGAAGAGAAGGCTCAGGGGGAGCTTTTCAA
>VXAL01015710.1:630891-642476 GCA_013399475.1 Chauna torquata
GGGGGGGATAAAAAGACAGTGAGCACAAATTCAAAGACAGGAAGTTCCACTTAAATGTAAGAAGAAACTTTTTATTGTGAATGTGGTTGAACACTAGAACAGGTGTCTGGAAAGGCTGCAGTTTCCACTCTTGCAGATGCTCAAACCTGACTGGGTGCGGACCCAGGCAACCTGCTCCAGCTGACCCTGCTTTGAGCAGGGGGTTGAGCAAGGTGACCTCCAGAGTTGCCTTCCAGCCTTGATGACTCTCTGATTCTACAGAGTAGCACTAAAAATCCAGCTGCCTGAATTTCAATAGAATTAGCAAGATGACAATTAGCAGTGACTGAATACAAGAGTCTTACATAATTTGTGTATCAATATATTCGATTGAAATATGCAAACCATAGAGGTGAAAAAATACCTAGGTGGTTGGTACCTCACTCAAAATTGTTCATACACTAGTGTACACCACCTACAGTATCCCTCAGGAGGAGCACATCCAGATATTGGATTTCTATAAAGGAAACACTGTAACTAGCAAGGTTAGAGACACAGAAGGATGGCAGCTATTAAGCATGTAGAACAGGGCTTTTTTTCAGCCCATTCACCTAATGTTACACACTCTGAAAACCAGGGCACAGCTGGTTCCAAGAATGTGCATCCCAGTAAATTAACCAGTGCCACAGTTGTCCAGGCACTGGAATTCAGTCATTTCTACTATCAAATTGCTCCAAGGTTTCCTGGTATGATTCTGGCCTGGGCCAATTAACACTTTCCCAGGAACTCCCAGATACGTTTCAGGAACAAGCACAAATTAGGAGCTATTCCCCACAGACAGTGCAAACACAGCCATCCTCTTCTGAAGAGTAAAAACCCTTAACTGTATGGGCATGAGCCATCCATGCCAATAAGCCTCTGTGCCAGATGATGTTTGTGGAAACGTCACTGACATCAACACAGCAATATTACGCAGCCACCAGTTCCGTTGGTAACACCCAACCAGCTCTACTAACATACCAAAACGTAAGCTGGCTTCTAAGAAATCAGGGGTTCAGAGATGAGACTATTATTTCCTCCCGTGAGAGTTCTAGCATGTCCATTGGCACGAGTCAGAGCAGTTGGAAAGGATTTCCTCCACTATTTCTTACCTGTTCTAAACTATTAAATAATACAGTTTTCTCAACAGTGGAAACAAGGAAAAGCAATGGGAAAGAGACATTTGGGTAAGTTTTTTGTGATTACAGCGGTTTCATTTACATTTAATTCTGCTTTAGTATTTCATTTCCAAGCATTTGAAGGATCCTGTCCATTTTCAGGCCTTTCTCAGCTCTTATTTATCCAACATGAGAAAGATATTCCAACATTTCCAAACACTGGAAATGAGGAAGAAAAAGAAAAAAAGATGTAAATGCCTAGGACACTGATCAAAGAAAGCAACAACACAGTTCTTCTAGGAATATTGTTTTTGTGAAGTCCTGTAAGAAATAATGTGTGAAAAAACAAACAAACAGTAACCTCAAGTCCAGTTTCGAACTACTTCCGAAGGGCAACTTGCTGCATATCACATTGCAGAAGTCAGAAGAGCTATCATAGATTTTTATGTGTACATTCTGCCTGCTTCATAGGAACCATTAACTATAGTTGTAGGGTATGCCTGTGCCAGCTCACCTGCATTTCTTGCGCACACCTTTAATGTGTTCTGCAACTCTGACTTCTGCAAGCCACTGTTGCTTCTGAAGCACTGTCAGGTCACCTAGGAAAATGCTAGTGAATATTGGTCTCCTCCCACCTGCAAGTACAGCTAGACTGCTGGCCCAGCCTCCACAGGAACAGCTTTAAAGCAAGGAGTAGTAAGAGCAGCTGAGGAAAAAAGAACACCAATGACACCGGGATACTTCTGAAGGTAGTTTACAGGTTTTGGTCTTTATGTAACCACAGTAATTAGTAGGATAAGATATCACTCCAGACTCAGTATAAACACCACGTGATAAAACTAAACCACCTTCTGCAAAGTATGGTAAAGCACCTGCTTGTTGCTCGCCAAGAGCCTTCTGCTGTTGCAGAGTGGCTGGCTAGTAGCAGAGCTGCTATGGGACTGCTTAACAGAAGCACACACAGGTATCAAGAAAACCATTCTGCTGTCACAAAAGTGGGTTATATGAAGACAGTGGTTTGTACTGCTATGGTTCCTGAATGGTACAAAGCTGTTAATAAGAAACACACTTATTGCCACTTCCCACTCTCAATTTTGAGATTCACCATATGTATTTTCATCAGGCTTTAGAGCACCTTGCTGACCACTGTAAAAGGTATACCTTAAGGTGGTGATGGAAGAGATTAGAAAAAAACACAATGCCAGGATTTTTGAAAGGTCCTGAGTTACACCCACACACATGCTGACAACAGGAACATTTGCATCTTCAGATAGACATAGAATTCCAGGACTTACAGCATTTTGGAACTGCTAGCTCTTCAATGGACTATCTAAGCTTGCAAAACTTTTCACTAAACACTTGCCTAGGAAAGAGAATCAATCCAAGTCTGTCTTAAGGAGTCCCAGAATGACTGGCGAAAATGGCTTTTAGAGAGCTAAAGGATAGATCAGCGCCCACCTAACCAGGCTCTTAACACAGAAACGTTTCTTGCTACAACTGACTTCTGCAATGCAACCAAGGGTTTTCTGAAAGCAAAAGAGAACGGCACTTCAACATGGAGTATCAGATAATCTCAGCTACACAAAACAGCCTCTATGAAAGTGCAGTGATTAAAGAGAGAGGAGTCTCTCATTTCAAATCCAGGAGCAGCTTGCAGGAAACGCATGTTCTTAGATAAGAAATGTTACTTGTGTGATAAAGTAAAATATTGCACGCTTCAGAGCCTACTTGTGTGTGAACTCATGCAAAGTGTCAGTCATAACGGAGGCATTCAAGCTCTCACTCGTATTTTATACCTTCGGTTTTAATAAGCTGCTTATTCCGAAGTTTTCACACAGTCCTTGTTCTGAATCTGCTACAAGGCCTGCCTGGATATTATGGCAGTAGTGCTTCAAAACAAAAAGAGAGCAGTATAAAGCCATCAAATAACAAATGCAATAACATTTCAGGATATTTATTATTTTTAATAAAAAACTGAATTGTATACCAAGATGCAAGTTGTTCACATTAAAACATTTTTATCAAAGGCTGTGCAAAGCTAGAACAGCATTTGATTAAGGAGGCTAAATTGTTTCTCCATCAAGGAAGTTTCTCTGTGTTTTCTCCTCACATTGATACAGCAATAAAAAATAATACACACAAGTTATCTCCAGTGCCCTTCTTAAAGCTCTTTTAGTCAGGTAATACTGTTATTTTTTTATCCTTCATTATTATTTTTTGGATTGTGGTGTAAAACCACACAAGTGGAAAGACAAATAAGTATAATTTTTCCTGAGCTTTCTTATTACTCTAAAAGAGGAATAAAAATTTTGCATCATCTCTAGCATAGATGTTACTTTCATTCCAGCGGTGGTGTGGCAGGAAGGCAGTACTCATACATTATTTCTCCTCCCATTAAGTTCTATTTCTACATAGTCCTAAATACTTAAAGGAATTGGAAACGTGATCAGTTTAAATGGAGATCTATGGTCCAGATTTCTGCTCTCGTTTTAACTTAGAATCACTGAAGATTTCTATGACTCCATCTAGTTCAGTGGGTTAGCAGCCCCTGGGTTTGGATACAAGTTATGTTATTGATACCACCACAAGCTTTGAAAGCAGTATGGCACATCTAACAAGGATATGCAGGATGCATAGGTTACAGCATCACACCTCTCATCATGTTGTTGAGCGGCAATAGTCAATGCAATATAGTTTAACCACAGAGGTTCCATTTTACAAAGGTGCTGCAGAGATCCCTGGTTGTCCCCTTACTTAGCACCTGCCCTGACTCCTGCTTTTATACGTCTGTTAAGCTACTGCCTGACAGCTGGCAAAGATAAAGCTCCTCTCTCCAGGGGTCAATTACACTGAGCATTTCCAGTACATAACCACAATACAGTTGCTTGAGGCATGACTGGGGAGTAATCTGGACAAAGATATGTGATCTCCCCACAAGTTAAAATAGCACAGGATGGTAACAGCCACACACTAGTATTTAAACCTAGAGATGAAATCTTGCCTGGATGTTCCTGGAGCAGGGTAGAACACATCAGTCTGCAAATAGATACTGCTTTACTGGCTGTAAAAGTTGTAAGAAACTACTTAGAAAACTTAGTAGGCTTGCAAGAATTGCAAAAGGACTCAAGGACATCTACGCCTACTTTATTGAGGGCAAATCCAGCCCACTTCCAATGTGGTTTGACAACCAGATGACATACAAAAGTTTATAGACACAATGCATAGTAGTGCAAAACAATTCAAAATTGAGTCAAACTAATTTGTAGTCCATGTTGGGCCACTGCAGTTGCAATCAGTTCCAGCACTTTTCAATAACCTCCTGCAGAGGAGAATTACATGACTGGTCACTGTGGTTCACATAAAACAGAAGAAGTTCAATATTCCAGCTATGATTCTGGTCCAAGGTCAAATTTGGCAACTTCACTTTTCTGCACTCAGAGAAAGCCATTAATTGTTGAAACAAAGCAAGCTGCATTTTTTTTTTAAATCATATATCAGACGAGAATTAGCAAGTCCTCAAATTCTTTGGGAAAGCCGTTTAATCATTTTGATATATTTTTGAGAGATACTATCAAAAGATACTGCTTCCCATAGTCTCTCACTACCAGTCATAACTGCAGGTTTGCACAAGTGAGTGTTTATATAGTGAGTTACAAGTGATTGTTTATATCATTCTTTTACTGTAGGAAATCCACTGAGGTATAGAATGGATCCAGCACAGCAGAGCTTTTTCCATACAAAAGTGTTAATGGCACTGCCGTTTACAGCATTTTTTTCTGCTAGATGGATGATCATTTCGGTGTAACAGTTCCCAGCAAGTTTTGCAAGTCAGCAACAGACTGTACAAGATTTAGTGGATGCTGTTTAGCTAGAGTTTGCTTACATAAAGAGTATGCAAATACTTGCTCACTACTGAAGGATTCACTCAGATGGGATGTGAAAAACCACATTCTACCTTTCCTTAAATTTTTAAGACTACTCTAAGAAGAGATGAAGTTTCCATCTTTTCCTTAAGTTCTATTCTGATATCTGGCATTCAAGAACACACAGTAAATGCTCAGACACTGTAATTGTTATTTTACTGACACCTAACTAGCTCTCTCTTAAAGGGGAAAAACAAACAAAGAAATAAAGAATCAGTCCTGAAGCACACCTGGTAAAAATACACAGTCTGTCAGGGAAATGAAAGCCAGGCATCATCCATCAAATTCAAGAAAATAAAAAGGCTCTGAGTTCTTGAGAAGTGGTGTCTCTGAAGGTCAGAACTGTATGCAACAGTAGGGATCTGTAAGTAAATGTTGCAAGTTTTTCAAAGCAGGCTTCCAAGAATGTTGATAGAAATAGACTAGTTGTAAGAAATGAAATTTACTGATAATTATTTTCTATAAAGGGAATGATAACATACTTCTAGTTTGAAAAATTCATTTTTAAATATAACCGTGAGATAAGAGAAGAAAATGAAAGCTTCCATAACACTATATACTTGACTTGCCAAATAGTAGCAGCCTCTCTAGACAGACATTCCCTTTACATAGAAGGTGCAGTGCAGCTGATACAGAGGCTCGTAACAATTAAGGATTGCATACGTTCCTAACAAAGGAGACCAAATGCATGTTTTGGTACACTCATACAGCACAGGTGTTGATGACTATGATTATAGCCGCTTGACACCTTTCATAATCATCAAGTGGTTGCTGAACCACAACCACTGAGGCTGAAAATTTCCATGTCAGTTATTTTGCATCAGGCTGATTTTTGGTTGGCTTAATTGTTTTTGCCAAAATTCCAGTGTATTTCAATACAAAGTCAGGGAAAATACTTGCAGTTCTGTTAAAAGAATTAAATAGCAATTGGGAGGAAGAAAACACCACCGCAGTTTCTTGTTTGAAAGCACAACCTGAAAATAAGCCTTTGTGCCAACACGCTGTCTTCATTAAGATCTATCTAAATTTGTTCACGTTAGAACCTTTTAAGCATTTCAGTCTGCAGCTACTCAACAGACTCACTCAAAAAATAATTTCAAGAGATTATGCATGCTCCAATCTAAGGCTATGGGACAGAGTCATCCAAGTCAGGTAATGCCTTGGTAGAGCCAGATACAGTAAGAGAAGAAAACTGCCCCTCCTGAACTCCTAAAGGTTTCCACTGCTGGAGTTGAGGTAGCAAAAAGAAGAATGTTCAGATTTTCAGTCCTTCTGTTGAATACAGAAGAAAAAATTTTTAAAAAGACTAAGACTAGGACAAGGATATGATGAAAGGTCCAAATCTGACCAAAACTGAGCCAGAATTTGCCTTCTTTTGAATGGACATTCACTAGTACCTGAAACAGAAGACTCTTGAGACTTCCTCTACTGTCAGCCAGTTGCTGTGAAATTCACTGGCAAAAACGAAGCCCTCATTGTCCTTCAGTGACTGGTCCCTGTAGAAGACTAGAACCATCACATACATTCGTAATGCCATAAGCAGTCAGGGACAGATCCACTGAATTGAGCTCTGGTGATGAGTGCTTTAGAGTCAATGCTGTTCAACACTATGAGTTCAAGTTGCAGTTTGCGGGTGCATATGAGCCGAGGTACGTATTCCTCCATTACAGCATCACATAACATTCCCTCATAAGGCTCCACCTCACAGCCCTGAGTGAAGACTGGGCTGGTCATGAATACTCCACACAATCCTTCATATCTAACAGGCAAAGCTGTGTCATACTGCACTAGTGCAGATCTACAACTTTTGAAAGGGGTATTAAAGGTACAGGATATTTGACTCAGACAATCCAGAGTCAGTGTTTTTCCTTGAACTATTCACCTTGTCATAACTAAAAAAGACAGAAAGACAAAGAAAAAAATCTTGTTCAGAGTTGATCTTTTCTATGGCCAATGTATTCTTTCACCTGGAGTAGGTAACTATTTCTGCTTTAGTTAAAGAAAATTCATACATCAAGATAAAATCTTCTGGAAGCCTACTGCCCTTGAATTACTTTTTTGAACAGACACCAGAGATAACACCCTAACTTTAACATCTGAATCCCAGAACAGCTTTTACAAAATGTCTAACCCTGAGATTAGGTAATCTACTGAAAAATAGAGTAGCCCCAAGCACAGAAAAATAGAAGCAGTGGAATTTGTAAAAGTAGAATATACTCTTGCCTAAAGAATGGGATGAACACTACCTGCCTGAAACTTGCTTTCCTTTAGATTGATTTGATGTCTGCACTTTGCAGCTGTAGGTCCCTTCCCAGCAACACAGAGATGGATCAGGAATCTCTATGGCACTGCTTTATATAGAATATGCAGGCCAAAGACAGCATCACAGTTCAAATCCTTTTATTGATCTGGTCCAGGCTACATCAGCTGATGGCCACATATTTCTGAATTGGTAATAAATAAATAAATAAAAATACTTGAAGTGTTATCCCTTTGGAATAACTGGTCTTCAAATAATTATTTTCATTATCAGTGTCATGACAGCGGGATAACCACTTCTGATGTTGCAAATGTAAAGAAATGCATACTATGACAGAAGAACTATCTACCTGCCCTACACTGCTTTTTACAGCAATGCCCAGGCAACAACAGCTCTAGAAGTCAGAGTCTGCTAGCAGGCTGTAGTTTCTGGTATCCACCCCAATAAAAGTGCATCAAATGCGACTTCAGCAACAAATGTTTCCTTGATCTAGAAAGAAAGTGTAAATAAACTTGGAAACCAGATGGTATTAATAGGCTATATGAGGAATCTTGCACAGAAGCGATACCTGAGAACAGAATTACAGGAACGGCAGGTAAACATGTATTAGCATCCCACTGGACTCGCAACAAATGTGTAATAGATTGTTTACAGATGTCATCTTTGCATATATCCTGTTTGGTACATTTGCAAAATTCAAGACACAAGGGGTTTCTAAAAGAAGACAGAGGATGACTTTAAATCTCAGAATTAGTTTTTCTATACTACATCAATCTAGTCTAACACACTCTCTGGTCAAACACAGAAAAAATATAATGGATTCAAGCCCTAGGAGAGCTGCTAGGAGACATTACACACATAAATTACTGACTGGTTTTACCACGTTGTTTCCTAAGTACAGATACTTACTCCAAACGTGATTTTTACTAAAGGGATACATCTAGTAGCATGCAGAACTGCTCAAAGTGGGAACACAAAGTTACTCATATATAAAAAGTTTTACCCTAGACCTAGTCTGACACACTGATTGAATAAGTAGGAAAAAACACTTGTAGACTGCAAAAACAGCTGGGTAACTAGCGAATTATTTCATCTGGAGTTCTGCTAATTAGTTTCTCACACAATGTGGGGTGCCTTGTTCAAGGTTCATTTGAGCTTCCCAGGGGCCTTTGCTTCTGAAGGCCTACACTCTCACGAAATAGAAAAACAAAGCCACAGAAGCTGTAGAGTGCATTGGAGTCGGAGATTGCAGGTATTTCTGCTAAAGGACCACTGTGATCATGCAGCCTTGGGTGTGGCACGTACACATGCCTACCAGGTATTTTTCCACCCATCTATCTCACCTTTTAAAAACTCAGTTCTGTCAGTGCCTACCCTTTTTCCCAGCAAGCGGGTCCACTGTTCAATGACCTGCAAAGACAGGATTCATTTTCTGATTACTAAATCACTCAGGTTTCCAATTTCAGCTTTTGAACGTACGCTGTTGTCCTGCTAAGTCCCTATACCTAGTTATCAAGTCACCTATCAACCTTCCTTTCAGCAGCTTCATCCCCTGTAACATGACAACACAAGGCTCATCTTCCAGGCTTAGGAAAAGGCTGGGCTCTGCCTTCCATCTATCTCTTCGCTATTCTTAGAGTTAAAACATCAAAACCAGACCCAGTATCCTAGCAGGAGTCCTAAGTGACCTGACCTGTGTATGTTACAACAGTCCCTGCTATTCAATACAACTTCTATAACCAGAGATTACATTAGTCCCATTAGCTTTACGTTTAGAGTACATGTAATACAGCTATCTACAAAACTCCTAATTCATTTTCTTCTCTGACAGGCTGCTTTCCAAGGGGGGAGAGGCTATCCCTGCAGGGAGAAGAGACTTCTCATACATTGCACTACATTTGGCTACAGTTAAACAAATTTTGTCAGGACCATTTAGCTAGACCATTTACACCACCCTTGTATCACCAACCCTTCTCGCTAATCATTTGCTACCACACCTAACCACAACACTTAGGCTACCAACACGGAAAGTCTAAATGATGCTGCATGACCAGCCAGTCCAGGAGACACCAGCAAAGCCTTCTTCATTAGCATCTCCCCACGTATGGGCGCGCAGGCATCTGTCAACGGACCAGTCTGACTCCAGCGCACAGCGTACAAATTAAAAGGCAAATGTTTAATTAAGATGTCATGTGATCCTAAGCTGTATGTTTCAGGGGGGAAGTATACTACATTCTACATGGGGGCTGTTAACCACTAAACTCACAACCTTGCCAAGGGAAAAGAAAAAAAGAAAGAAAAGACTATCAGGTTAGTTTGACAGGTTGGACATCAAGATGACTGGTGTTAACTATACAATGCAATTCTTCGTTGACAGAAACCCAAATTAACTGTTCCGTTATTTTGGCAGAATTGGCAAGAGGCTAACAGGTCTGAAGCTCCTTGTGTTGAGTGTAACAAAACAAAACAAAAATCCCAGAAAATCATTTTTGAAAAGAAAGAAGCTTTCTCTATGAGACTGACCTGGAGTGAGTCAGTATGATATGGGTCTGAATATGGCTTAATGTGACATAAAAAAGGATTGCACACATCTGTGAATGGCAAATTCAGAAGTAGATTAGCTTAGGATAAAGGTTACAGGTGACATTCATCACAGTCAAGTTGTCTTTTGTTTGGTTTTGATAGGCCAATATGCGACAAGCTTTATCTACGTGCATATAACATTCATAAACCAATGGACACAGGCATTTTAGCACTGCAATTCAACTAGTGCTTGACAACAGATTGGATCACAGTACTTTATAGGTTTGATATGCTCATAACAGATCGTCACATTCCTGGCATTTCTCCAGACAGTGTTTATACTTAACAATAGCAACAAAAAAATTACAATATGTAACAAACATTTCCTTATAAGCCACTTGGGATTGTTCTACATTTGGCACTGTTTTTTTGAATAACCCTACCAATCCATCTTCAGGTTCTGAGCTGTTACATTTAGGTCAAGAACAAGTACTACAGGATAAAATCTATGTAGCCTATGCAAAATAAACATTAAAAAGTGTACGTTCAAAATTATAGTCAAGGAAAACCTTGACTAAATAGACCATCTATGTAGAAATTCAAAACTCTACTGGACACAGTCCTGGACAATCCACTCTAGCTGACCCTGCTTGAGCTGAGGGTTGGACTAGATGATTTCAAGAGGACCCTTCCAACCTAAGTAACTCCAGAACTTGGTGATTTTGACCTGCAAACAAATAAGTCATCTCGATTCTGCAATTTACTGCAGCCAACAAAACCTGCAGAGATAGTAACTGAGGCTTATATGCATAAACTTGTTTGGGGTATCAAACGGTCCCAGAAAAGATCTTCCTCTAATCACAGCACAATGAAATGCAGGTGCCCTGTCAGAACAATTGACAGGACAGGGATTTTGTTGATGGCCTGTCTTAAATACATGGCACACTGACAAAAGATACATATTTGCTCAAGTGTATCATTGTTCTGCATTTCACAAAACAGAATAGAACCTCTACTTCCCCTTGGGGGAGCATTTGCTTTTTCAGTCAGTGATTAAGAAGCGACATTTTTAATCTGCGGAAGTTGGACGCTTCTCTTACCAACCTGATGGGCAGGAATTCCTCTGTGCTTCAAGCAGAGCTATTGGAGAACAGGGTGAGGTCTGCACAGCCTGATGAGTTGCAGGCTCCTGAGATTCTCAAGACTTCTACAGGATAGCTCACATTCTGACATAATTTTTGTCATCCTTTAACCCTGCTTCTGCTGTAAATATGTAGCAATATAGTTCTGAATGACTAAAATCCATAGCAGAATGTACTTCAGCTACTGAAGTTCAGTATGAGCAGAACACCTGATTTTCAGTGGCAACACAGCCTTCAAAATACATGCACCCATATATAGGACTATGTTAGATAGTAGCTGCAGTTAATAACAAGCCATTAGAACAGGAGTTCCCAAGTTTTATCTGAGGTTAAGCACTTAATGTTGATTGCTGTATAACACAGTTGGCCTCCAATAAGAGCTTTTGGGCTCAGTAAAGTTAATGAAACCTGGGGGGAGGCAAGGCAGTATTATTATTTTTAAAAGATGCACTAAAAGCATGACTACTTAAGGAGGTTCATGGACTAATCTAGGTGTCCACGTTGCAGACCAAAATGGCTTATTAAGAACCTACTTTTTTTTTTTTTTTTTTTTTTTTTTTTCCCACTCTATTTTTTTTGTGTGTGTTCTCTTCAACACAAA
>VXAL01015710.1:642839-680936 GCA_013399475.1 Chauna torquata
TTTTTGTCTAGGCTCACATTTATATCTGTAGGGTTCCTGTTCACAAACAACAAAAATCAATAAACAGGTTCAAGTTTCTCGCACTGGATTCCTCTTCTTCAGAAGCAAGCAGTCGTACTGGCTGCACACAGAAGGACAATAAGCCTTCTCCTGCATCAGTTAAGTGTTGATCACCACACTAAGATCTGAGGACTCAGACAAACACTTCACAAGCTGTGCAGATCCTTGTTGGGCGAAGGGCTTAAAAGTCAGTTCCTGAATGCAGTAAGGGCTTGGACAGGATCCAGCCTTTTTTCTGTTCCAAGAGCTCCTTCAACTGAATTCAAGAGGAAAATGCTGGGTCCTTACATCTTTGCTAAAGGAGCCAGGTATCTGTGACCTCCCTCCGCTGTGTATTCTACGATAACAAGGATAAAGCTCAGTGTCAGATGCACTGTACCAGACCCTGTCAGACTTTTCAACCTGTTCAATTAACTATATCAAATCAAACAATAATTTTCACTGGACCACTGGGAGGCACTTCTTTTTACTGAAGGCTATTCCCTTGGCAAATCTTGACTTTCAGAGGCCAGCTGTTTCAGCACTTGAGCTGTTCAAAAAAAAAAGCAGCTTTGGATTTTACTTCTATTAGAATACAGGGGAGGTAGGGAAGAGAGGAGTGCTTTTTCCTCCAGTCTCTTTGTTGTCTGTAAAAGGCTCAGCTGTCTGGGCTGATATTTCCAAAAACTGAATCGTTTTCAAAGAGGGACATGAAAAAATTAGCAACAGACAAGCAACAGTCTACAAATTAGAAGAGACTGAAAACTAGGGATAAGGACTGGCTTGTCCTACACAGACCAGGGTGCAGTCATCACTGACTCAAGGTTACCTGAATGCTGATATTCTGTTGGGATAAAGCCTACTGTAGTTAGTTATAGCTGCTGCTGTAATTTTGCTTCAGACTGGGTAGCAGGTTCCCAATACAGAATCATAAAGTTGCTGAAAATACAGCCTACTGAAAGCCGAACCAGAGGCTGGAAATCAGTTAGTTAGCTGGTGTGTAAGCTCCCCCCTGAGGAACTGAGAATTATTGCACTACATATCAGTAAACTGCTGAGGTCCTTACTAAACTACAGAAAAAAAAAGTTTCTACTACATTTCACAGTGGGAGAGAAAGAATCAGGTCTCTCCAGGCTGTTTTAAAGCTTTTGTTCAAGTTTTGCAAAAGAAAGAGGTTAAAAATAAACAAAAAACACACTGTTTTCCCAACTGCATTTCCACTTCTTTCTAAACATCAGCCTAGATACACTTTGAAAGTACTGAAGACTACATACGGCTATTTCCCTTCACTCGGTAACACTGGGAGAATTCCAGCCACAGAACACCTACACAGGGCGAGTCCAGCTCTTGTTGGCAATTCCATGAGGATCCTGACAAAAAGTCCAGAGGAAAGAAAGCAGAAGGTAGCTGACAACATGAGGAAGCACAACAGAGCAAAATTTAAGATAAGAATTAATCCATTTTTCAGAGATACTGTGCAAGAGTGGATTTGTTGGCTACATATATATAAAAAAGAGAGAGGGGAGAAGCTGGAATCACAGCATAATTGTCTGAGGGCTCCTGACTAGGAAAGAGTCACAGGGGATTAGATAATGGTTGAAGTCTGAGGTGAAAGAAGGAATACCACAAATTACAGACAGATTGGATGTGTGAGATTAAGTATGCACTCACTTGTTTGTGTCACAAAACAGAAGTCAAACTCTTGGACGTGGCTTCCTCCAGGTTTGGCATTTCAGGAGAGCTTCCTTCTGTGTCTTATCATTAGGTTAGCTTTGTTATTAGACAGGGGAACACTGCCAAATAATTATAAGATTACATTAAGACTAAATCCCCGTATCAGGAATAGCACATGCTGGCAAGTAACGAACTAAAATAAAAAGAATCAGCTCTAGCTGCTCACTGATATCACACACACACACACACACACAAAGCAGCAAATTAATTCACTTCCTCAAAGTGAAGAATTATAAGGTCCTCTAACAACTCCTCCACTTAATCACTGAAGTTTTCCCCATCTAAGTTTTTCTTACCTACAACTGAGCCATAAAATTGACTTCATGTCTGCACGGCAAGAAGATAAATACTCCTTCCCAGGCAATAGCACAAGTAATCTGAAAGAAGATCGTCCAATACCTCCCATTTGTGTCCCAGTTCCAAACAGAATGGGAATCAGAACTTCCAAAATGCGGCAGAAAAGCCTAACTTTGTGGTAAATGAGAACTCAGAGGCAGTTAACCAGCAGTTTAACCTAGCTGAAAAAATAAGTTCCAGGCTCAACAGCTACAGTGGAAATTTTTAAAAAGCACTAAAGAATTCCAGCTTAATGAGACTTTGGTCAGGGCACAATACTTGGAATAAGCCCAGTTCATAGGAGGGGCTAAATATTACATGACCAGTTCTAAACTAAGGACCCCCATCCTTTGTTTCAGTGGAAGACTCCAAGCTGTTATGCACCATATTGAAGCAGTTCATCAGTATTAACCAAGTGGGGAAATAAAAAAGGGAAATAAAGAAGTGCATTCAGACTCAACACTGCTACTTCCTATGGCTTCAAGCTGTTTCTTGGAGATATCTAAGTAGTGACAGTGCTTCACCCTGCCTAGCTTCTAGATAATGGGATCACACAGCCTAGCGATCAAGGAACATGGTAAAGTAATAATCTAATCACTAACAACTGGTGATGGTTCCAAAAACCTGTAGAAAGAGAACTTCCTGACAAATAAAATGAAAGGGTAGAGCTTCAATATTTGGCAAAGCGTAAAACTATTAATAAAGTAGTCAATACTTATCTAAGGCACCTAAAGAAAAAATAGTTGATAAACATGCCTTGTCAAGAACATGTCAAGGGTATTGTGGTGGGGTCTTTTTTTTTTTTTTCCCCCCAAACAAGTGAAAGTGAACAAGGGAAACAGGATGCATATAAAAGGGCTGTTTTCATAACCCCTTTCTCTAGGTCCACTAAATTCATCTGTTTGGAGGCATGCCTTGCCTCTCCATTGATTACTTCAGCAATTTACTCACTCACCTTTGGTCTTCTGAATCACACATAAGCTGAACATCTGAGTTGCCTAAGATAGATAGGGTAAGCACCAAAGGCTAAATCAGTAGCTTCTAGGCTTTTTGGCTCTGTCAATGGATCACAATCAGTGCTCAGTTCTTGCAAACACACTGTGCAGCCTTATCAGCAAGCTAGGAAATATCACAAGGCTTTACAATATGGTTTAAGAATTCCTGAAACAGGTTTTGCTAAGACATTTGATACAGCTGTCCATATCTTACCTAATTCACATTTTTAGCTCCCCTCTGAGCAAGAAACAGAAATTGATTTTGAAAATGGCTGTCAAGGTGAGAGGTTCTGGAGGCGAGTTTTACATGATACTGATGTGAATCAGTATTTACTTAGAGAATACAGTGGATCCAGTTTACAAGGAATGGGTAACAGATCTTTTTAAGAAGAAAGGTTAAAGATGGTATGATCTCTAGTTAGCAGAAGTTGACTAAAACAAATAGAACAAGATTAAATTAAAAATGCAAAAAAAATTAGTGCTAGAGGGAAGAAATAATCCAATTATTTTTGCATGTAATTATGAAACATTAATTCCCCAATATCTGGCAGCACTTGAGGACTTAGTACTAAGGACTAAGTACAAGTAAACACCACTTCAGATGAAGAGCAATATACTTTTTGCTCCTGTCACCTAAATACTCTGAAGGTACAGAATAACTTATCTAAAGCTAAGTTGACAGGGAATTTCAAATCTGAAGCTCAAGGACCAGAATTATACTTTTCAGTTAAAAAATTATTTGGATTCTGTTCTACATCAGATAGGAGTAAAAGCTACAGCAAACGTAGCTACCATGGCTTTTACTGAATTCTTATATAGAGGCAGAGTAAAGAAAAAGAGGCAGCTAGAGTGCAAACCAATTCTGAGTATGCTGAAGAGGAGTCATTCATTGAAACCACAAGAGATCTTCCCAGGTTGTTACAACTGGAGAGAGCATACCCAAGCAAAGTAATCAGATCCAAGAAATATCAAGTAAGACAGGAAACAGTGTAAAACATTCATCAACTACTTGCACAGCAGTTCTCACATCTGATAATGGATGAGGAGTATGGAAATCGTTCATTCCAAATTTAGTAGAGAAGCAATAACATTAGTATGTCATTGGCAAGAAAGGCCAAAAATGCCTCTATCGCCCTTTGGCAAGTTCCCTTTTGTTTTAAACATAACATGGTAATACAACTTCCCCCACTCATGATTTTATCTAACAAATAATGGAATTACACACTCCCCACCACTTTATGCACAGAAGAGAAGATAGCTCCACTTCATGACTAATTGACTCGATTTCTCCGTACAAATAGGGCCTAGTTCCCCTATGCATAAGCAGCAAGTTGGTTAGCAACAACGACTCTGTCATGGCAGCTAGTTAGAAAATAGTTCCTGTTCCAGTTGTTTTTTTTGTTGGTTTTTTTTTTTAAATCTCAAAAGAGTAGACTTTCTGCCATAGTACTCCACAGATTATTTTTCACACAGAGAAGATAATTTCTCAGCAAAGAATTAAATATTTTAATATCGGAGCACTACTTGAACACTTCTGGGAAGTTGTAACTAAGGTGCCTCATCGTTCCTATCTAAACCGCAGATTAGCTTTCCTGGTTGTACTAGATCTCTAATAAGCCACCATGATTTTGCTTTCTTGGAGTTCCCTATGTACTGGATGAACTATAATCTGACTGAAACGCCTGACCCAGGTGCCACTATTAAGTCATGAGAGATTACTTCCAGGCAAAATTTATCAATAACAGGTCAAAAAACAGGGGAAAAAAAAAAGATTCCCACTTGCCAACTATTTGGCCCACCCAACTTCTTTCAATTAAATACATATAAAGCTATACACATACAGGGTTCCATTAAAATATTTCTGATACTATTTTCCATGCAAAAAGAACAGTTAGAATTTTGCCATTTTGCCACATATTATGCGAACAGGAGCCTTATCCCAAAGCCGTCACTCTTTGATATGTTCCACATGTTAAAAGTTTAAAAGCAGCCAAGTATAAAATAGGAAAAACTCTTTAGTCCCTCACATTTTCCAACATGAGCATCACAGCTCCATGAAGAATGTTGCAAATAAGACTGACCTTATCCAGGGAGCAGAATAAAAGCTTTCTCCAGTGTGAAGCAGCAATTTTATTTTATTTTTTATACTACAGATGGAAGCAGCCTGGATTGATCTGACAGCCCACCAACCAACAGTGCTGCTAAGACCTCACAGAAAGAGCAAGGAAAGGTAGCAGAAGGACTGTGGGCAAGGCTGGCTTACCCCTTGCACCACAGAGAAGGGAAACGCTTCACAGAGATGGCTGGAGATGGAAGCTGCTTCTACAAATCACTGTCAGATGAACACTGTTTGGGAGGAGAGGTCTATTGTGCTGAAGAGAACTGTCACATGCAATACAAGGAAGATAATGTTTTATTGGAAATACCCAACATTTAGACACAGTTAAGGTTCTTTTTTGCTTCTGTTAAAAACCACTTTATTTTCTTTTTCTGTGAATAAACTAGGTGCTGAGAGATGAGAACACTAAAGAATACTCAAAACTTGCCACAGGTTTGGAACCAAACAGAAAACTGTGGTAAATGAAACTTGAATAATATTTTACAGCAGGTTAAAGTACTTCCTACAACACCTTGCCTTGACCCAGGACCTTCTTTACTTGGAACCAGTCCTTAACCAATAATAACCTGGAGGTAGTTTGCGACCAGTTTATACAGGAAAATAAAACGACGCACAATAAAACAAGCTAAGAAAAGGTGCCAGTTTACGTTATCTTCTACGCTGAAACTACAGCAGGATTTGTGAGAAGATTCTGGAGGAACAGGTGTCAGGTACCACAGACAGAGAAGCATCAGGGTGAACATCTACTGAGGTCACTTTACAGAGGACGTTATTTTGCTTCTTGCACCAGGCCTCACATTAGGTGCACTGTGCAACTGGCACAAGAGGTATTTCAAGTCAATGTGATACTTATCAATCATGGAAGAATGAAGGATAACAAAGTTGGAATTACTTCTCAAGGGAGGGAACAGCAAGTGAGAAGTTGTTTCAAATGAAAAGTACTCCCACTTGGAGTACTGTGTTCAACTCTGGGGTCCCCAACATAAGAAGGACATGGATCTGTTGGAGCAAGCCCAGAGGAGGTCCATGAAGACGCTTAGAGGGCTGGAGCACCTCTCCTGTGAAGATAGGCTGAGAGAGTTGGGGTTGTTCAGCCTGGAGTAGAGAAGGCTCCAAGGAGACCTTATAGCAGCCTTCCAGGACCTAAGGGGTGCCTACAGGAAAGCTGGAGAGAGGCTTCTTATCAGAGAGTGTAGTGACAGGACAAGGGATAACAGTTTTAAACAAAAAGAGGGTAGATTTAGATTAGATATTAGGAAGAAATTCTTTACGATGAGGGTGGTGAGGCACTGGAACAGTTTGCCCAGAGAAGCTGTGGATGCCCCATCCCTGGAAGTGTGCAAGGCCAGGTTGGACAGGGCACTGAGCAACCTGGTCAAGCGGAAGGTGTCCCTGCCAATGTCGGGGGGGGTTGAAACTAGATGATCTTTAAGGTCCCTTCCTACCCAGACCAATCTCTATTCCTGTTATATAGATGCCAAAGTGTGTATGGGGAAGATGAACATGACCAGGTGGTCACAACAGGGTGAATAAATCCACCTGTTTGTCATCACCCTTCCTACCCACTGATCTATGAAACTGAGATAGGAATGAGACCCAGGCCTTCTGCGCACCACTTCAGACCTCTCACCTCTATGTCTCTTCATTGGCTGCAGCACAAAACTCAACTGAGTTGTGTGAAACAAAGAGTATCATATACCTATATATCCTGGAAATATACCTGGCAGCACTGTGATAATAAAAAGGAGGCCCTTTCTCTGTATGGATAGAGTAACTTAGATCCTTAGGATTCAGAATGCCTCCTAATACTGGAATAACCTGAAATGGAGCCAAGACTTCTCCAAATTCCAGTGTAGTATCTTAAACCACAAGACCATCCTTTCACCAACATGCTTATAACCTGAGTATTTCAGCAGTTATGATAACCCCCTAATGTTTTGCAAATGTATTATTCAAATTTAAAAAATCATTTCAGATCTTAAAAGCAATATTTTTATAATAATTTCATTAAAATATATGGCAGTATAGTTGATTTAATGCAAGCATCTTTAGAGGTTATAGAATTAGCCAGATTCTAAAACTATTTGTAGATCTTTCCCTAGCAGTTCATATTTCATTTTCTGAGGTGCCATTTGGTATTTAATGAATATTCATAAATTCTCGTCCCTACTAAAACTAAAAAGAGGTTTTCTTGAGTCCTGTTCCTTTCCTCCTTAAAAGTTTAATTTAAAAAGGCTTGAGTCCTTTCAAGTACCTCCTATCAAATTCCTTTACTTGGACCAAGGTACCTCTTGGGTATTACTTTGACAGAATGAGGTTTGTTTAACGATCATAGCATTAAAACCTCATGCTCTGAAGACATGCATTAGCACACTGGGGAACAGGGTGTAAAAACAAGAGGTGAAGCATGGTATCTTTCCTTCCTTCCTTCCTTCCTTTCTTTCTTTCAACAAATCACATATCAGTAAGTAGTTAATTAGACATCATCTCTATTACTTTGTCAATGACCCATTTTCCCCAAAATAGTTATTCCTTAGTCATTCTATGCCCAGTCTTGCTCCTATTAATTCTGAGACATTGTGAAAGTCTTCATTTGTTTCAACGGTACAGGATAAGACCGTCAAAGAACAATTCACCTCTGAAGAACTCCCTAGTCATTTAAAAGTGTTGCTGCCTGGCAAATTCAAAGCCACATCCAAACACCAAAAGCAAGGTCCATTTCTCAGTTTTGCTCCATGGATTATACTGATATAAAGTGGGTAAAAAGGGCTGTCCAGTCAGATCAACTTTTTATACTCCCTCACACTGGTGTAAATGACACCACCGCTTGTAAAGCCTCTGGTGACATGGTTGTACCATTACGTTCTCTTCTTTGTTTTACAGGCCACTGTCATCTTTGTTCCCTGCTTTTTATTGTCTTATTTTTCCTGCCACTGGTAATTCTTATCAGGTGCCCTTAGATCTTGCTCAGGGCTAGTCTTTCACATTGTTTTGGTTCTGGCTTTGGGTCAAACACAATGTGAATGACCTCTGACCTTTTGTTGAATAAGTCAATCAGATGCCCCACACACCAAATCAGAGGATTTTTTGTATTTAAAAAATGGCTCCCAATTTCTTATTGGACTTCTCTATATTTAATCACCCCTAACTGGTTGCAAAATGCATTTCATTGGTTCTGAGGTGATCCATAAGTACTCAGCAAATCATAGGATCACCAGAGAATTGAGGTTGGAAGGGACCGCAGGAGATCTCTAGCCCAGCCTCCTGCTCTAAGCAGGGTCAGATATGAGATCAGATCACACTGCTCAAAGCTTTTGCCAGCTGGGGCTTGAAACCCTCCCAGGACAAAGACAGCACAACCTCTTTGAGCAACCGGTTCCAATGTCCAGCTGTCCCCATGGGTAAAAAGTTTCTTAATATATTCAGCCTTAACCTCTCACTTAAAGTTAAGTATAGTGTCTCTCATACATCACTGTGAAGAGTCTGGCCCCATCTTTTTGACAACATCCTTCTACACACTGGAGGCTGCTGCTAGTCACCCCATCCTACCCTTGACAAGCTGCCTCTTCTCCAGGCTGAACAAGCCCAGCTCCCTCAAGCCCCTGCTCACAGTGCAAGTGATCCAGCTCTGAGCATCTTGGTGGTCCTCAGCTGAGCCCACTCCTTTTTGTCAATGTCTTTCCAGCAGTGGAAGTCCAAGAACTGGAGTCTAAAATGTGCAGAGTAAAGGGCAATAACCACTGTCCTTGATCTGCTGGCTTCGTGCCTGTTAATACTGCCCAGGATTCTGTTAGCTTTTTTCGCTGCCAGGGCACACTACTGGCTGATTTCACCTTCCTATCCATCAGGACCACAGGTCTTCTTCAACAAAGCTTCCCCAGTCAGTCAGCCCCAGCCTGTATGGGGTACAAGGGGCTCTGCCTTCCCAGCTGTGGAACTCTGCATTTGTCCTTGTTGAATTTCACAAGGCTCTGTTGGACCATTCCTCCAGCCTAAGTCCCCGTCAATGGCAGCCCTACTCTTGAATGCATCAGCTGTTACCCCCCCAGTTTGGTGCAAATCTGATGTGAATACACTCTGTCCCATGATATCATGTCAATATAAAATGTTAATATAAATATTCTTTTCTTTTTTCTTGCTAGGAATACTAACAGATTAGAATTTTCTTACACATCTGCAGCTGTTTTTTGTCAAGAGTGGTATAAACATATAAATTCTCTACAAAGGACATTTTATTTCCCATTTGTGCCCCCAACCCAATCAACTGTAATCAACTTAGCAACTTCACAGTCCCCAAGTACTCAAAATGCCACACTTTTCAGCACCTATGGTTAAGGTGACAACTTCTAGGTATGTTTGTCCGAGGTTTTTTTCCTGGCTTATGACCGTGCCTTAGATTTTACCTTCAAATAAAGCTTAAATATCCTTTTCTTGACATTTTCTTCATGTCCCTTTCATCATATTTTTCCATATCAAAGAAGCCTGTAAGTCAGTTTAATTCCTGAGAAATTTTCAACAATCACATTACTTTTCCATAGCCATATCTGGAAACAGTTACACTATCTTCGCTTAATCTTCATAGTAGTTTTCAGGCTCCTTTCATGTTCTACTGTTTTTGAGACAAAAATCTACTGTTCTGCCCCTTTATTAGATATCAAGTACTTTGAGTCACAGGACCAACAGAACTGGAAGTATTCTCCTGAGTTATTGATTTCACTCATAATATTACCACAATAATTTGTAAAACCCACACAAACATTATCACATTTCTTCTGTTATCATGAATATCCTGAGTTGGAAGGGACCAGGAGGATCACCTATCCAACTATTTTCTTTACTGCAGACTTATTTTCTAATACTTGTACTAATATTCTCCTTATACCTCTTTTGAGTAAAGTAAGAAAGATTGATCTTGATTCTCCTTTTTTTTTTTTTAAAGAGGTCTATAAAGTTTGAAGTTTCACCCATCTACAATGAAACTGCATGATTTCCATGTATGTTTAAATTGAAATGAAAACAACTTTTTCTTCAACTTCATCTCACAGTGCCTTAATTCTAAAAAGAGACAACATACTAGTAAAACAGTACTAGAAAAAAAATGAAAAAATAGCTTCATTTCAAAATTTTCTGGTAGCTCTCTGGAGGCAGTCAGCTCTGTATACATGGGTGGAGACAAACTACATTTTTAAGGACTGCACTTAAGATACTGAGAAACAGATGATGACTTAGAGGAAGTAGGTACAGTCATTATGTACTAAAACTCAACATTTACCAACACGACATATGCACTTATATGTGAGAGGCGGGTTTTGTGTATTCATGGCTACACAGCAACTGAAGATCAGTAGTTCAGTTTGCCATGCTTGCAATCACTCATTATCAAAAAGGAAAGAACAACAACAGGAATCAATGGAAAATTTAAAACACCGCAAGTACACACATACAAAGAGGCACTCATTAAAACATGTATAATTTAACAATACATTATTGTTAGACAGAGGTTCGTATGTGGAACTGAAATTGCTGCTTGATAGTAAATGTCTGAATGCCAATTTGAAGTTTTGTATACCACCACTTCAGAGAACAAAGTAGTGTTCCACATTAAACTTTTTACAGACTAATTACTTCCTCGGATATGAGTAAAAATGCTCACTTCCCAGCCTACATGTCAAGGACTCTAAATGTAACTTTAAAAAAAAAAAAAATCAAAAAAATATGAACTCCTCAAGGTGGAACACCTCAATGAAAAAAAATTGTTTACATTTTTCCTCATAAGACATTTCTTAACGTTTGGGGTTTTGATTTGGAGTGAACAGGGTGTGGCGCTTACCCACATGCAGACTTCTTCTTTCCTTATTATATTAACCTTGCATAATCTGAAATTTTTATTTCAGAGAGAAGGGGAAAACCACCTACTCGCCACAGCCAGTGGATGGTGTAATAGTCCCCCTGCTCTACACTTTGCAACTCTTGAGTCATATAATCAACAGAAAGCCCTCAGTGTATGGTCACAAAGTAAAACAATTTATGACATTTTAACTAAGTAAAATATTTCTGATAGTGCATACTTTACCAGTTATGTCATGCTGTTTGAATGACTCACTGTAGATTTGATACTGATTAGGGCAATGTTTCTTCAGCCATTTACAGACATCCTGCTGGGTCCATAACGCCACAGGCTTGGTCAGCTTCACAGTCCCGGACTAGAAACACAGAATGAAAAAGAGAAATGATGTTTAGCACACACTAGCTTCAGAAATCTTACGCAACCATCCATATACAGGATTAAAATAGCAAATGCTAGATGGGAGCTGCTGTTGCTGGCAGATATCCAAGAATCACCAGCACCTTACGCAAGACCCAACTATTCAAAGGTATCATAGCAGGTATCATACAAAATGAAACATGGTTTTTTTTTGTTTTGTTTTTAAACAGTATTACACATAGCATGTATGCTGTTTGCATCACAAAAACGTATTGTGCCACATCTTCCTTGAGCAACAGTTTAAAACTCTTTCTGGAAAGACTTTGATCATAAAGGACCAGCTTCTTCCACATGCTTTGCAAAAAATCACCAGAAAGCCAATGTTTACAGCTAACAGGTTAACACTACCTTTTGAAGGTGAAAAGTAATTTCAGTACTGCAGTTTCACATTATTGTCTATTAACTTGATAAACAAAGTAAATGTATTATCATTACAATAGTCCTGTAAATTTTTGTCCATATTCCTTATATCCAAAAAGAGAGGTTTAATTGTTGCTGAGAATCACTTTAAGGACTCAAGATGTTAAAAGGCTTGGCCTCTTCCAACTCCACTGAGAACTCCTTGTGTCTCTCTGTAGCTCTTCATTTCAATTAGAACCTACCCGGGTACAGTTTTTCTTGAGTTCTGTTATGGTCTTGTATTTTAAGTTAGTTTGGAACTACTGCATGTAATTATTGGTAGGGAATCCATTTATTATATATAAATACTTCCGAGGCAGACATATCAAAATGACATTTTGCTCAAAATAATGCTACATTTGGCATAAGATGGGTCCAGACTTTGCATCTTTTTTTTTTTTTTAAACAAAGACAGTGAGTTTACAGATGAAAAACAGACTCGTAAAAAACTTAAGCCTGTTTTTGCTCTTCTTCTGACCTGTGTGATTTCCATAGTCATAAAAGGTACAGATTATGCACCGCAGAGCAATAACAACAAAGAACTGAAGAGTCCCATCACAAAGAAACCAGCCTGAAATTCAGATCCTGGCATGGGGAACAACCTCTTCCTTCATTAATTGTTTAACAGACAATAGCTGCAGCCCTGTGAAAAGTTCAAAGGCAGTGCAACCCAGCACCATTGAAAAACTGAGCCCTGCACAGCGCCAGGCTCAGGCACTCACTTATCACAGCAGAACCACATTAGAGCCTAGACCAGACCCTTCTCAACCTACAGCTACTCTCACACAACAGGAAGGTTGGCCATGGTAACTAGCAGTTGGAGGGCTGACTAGTCTAGAAGAAAATTATTAAATTTGTGTATTAGAAAAATCAAAGACAGCTACATAACTACAGTATATACGACAAACCAGGAAAAGGCAGCATAGAATAACTGCTCTCCTTTTCAACTGATTCTATGTTGCAATTACCATCCCAACTAAATCTCAGTGCTCTCTCATACTACTGCATATACTCTCCTCCTCACCCATCTCCAGCACTCCAAAAACAAGGGGGACCCAGACAACCTGAGCCCTCATCTGCGCAAACATGAGAAATTAATCACATCAGTGCAGGTCACCAACAACCAAGAAGCAATACCATTAGATGAGACTTCTCAGCTAAAATCAGTGGCTACTTAAATCAAAGAGTAGTCAGAACCAGGTGCAACATACCAGTGACGAACTCTGCATGTGAATGGCAATAGATGCAGCCTTTGAAGCATTCAAATTCACAAGTGAGACATACAATTGTGTCCAACCTTGGAAATAACCACAGAAGACCAGGAGTATCCTGAGATCAGGTATATTCCTCAGCTATGATTAGAGGAGATCTTGCAACAAAACTCTTCAGTGCAAGCAAGCTTAAAGGCTGGTTCTGTCCAGGAAACACGGACTACGCTCCCCAGGAGGTAGAGGTAGTGGCATCTGTTCATACTGAGCACTTCAGCTGCCATTGTTCAAGGTGTAAATGACGTTTACAAGCACTTTGAGTTTTTCTGCTTCGTTTTTCCTCTAGCCATCCCACAATCACCGTTACATGAAGTAAGCAAGGCTCCTGCTTAAAAAGTCACTTCCTTATAAAAAAAAAAAAAAGCACCACAAAAATAAACCACTGTTCAATACCTTCCTGTAAACTCAGTTTTATAGCAGATTATCTGGACAGATATACTAACAGTTTATACACAGAACATTCATAAATTAAGTCACTTGCATTTTCACATATGTAATGTCACATTTCATTTCAAACAATTCACCTTCATGGATTTTTTTTTTAACATACAAAAATGCTGAGTTCTAGAAGAACAGAACTACAGGGATTTAGAGCTTCTCGTCAAAATAGGCAAAACAAAACAAACACAAGAACTAATACATTTAAAGTGATTTTTTTTCAACATTCTGTCTAGGATAGTAAAAATCTTATTTAAATTATTCTTATTTAAATGTGCAATTATCACCAACAATAGACATCTAACATTGGACATTGCTGATGTAAGTGGGTCAGAGCACCAATGTATCCATTTACTTCATGATTTTGTCACAGAACTGTGTCTACAGAATACAATAATTTTCAAAGTATCTTTGTTCCCTTGCTGTGCACGCAAAATACCGATCCTCCAGCTACTTGGGTGTTGTAGGAGGTTCAAGAGTTGTTTTGCTGCACAAATTTGAGGTGAAAGGGAATGTCACCTCAGCCATTCTTCTCCATTAGGACTTAGGGCAGATTTCCTTGATGTTGCCAGCCAGGGTTTTACTCCAGCATTTAGGCAGACATACTTTGTCAGACAGCCCTTTTCAAAGTTGCTTTGAAATTTTTCATTACCAGAAGCCCAAAGGACGACAGCAGTTTTAAGCTAGTGCTTTGCATGTCCTATTAAGTCCACAAAGGACATCATGCAAAGATACCAACTTCAATCCAGGGAATATGGCAGAGCTAAAATTCTGACAGGCAGACATGTCTTGAATTTCTGATGTCCAATTCTCCCTCTCTCTTTTCACTGCCTAAATAAACAGCAGAAAAAATATTGTTGAATGTATAATACAATGCATATCCCTTAGCTTAGCCTTTTTTCTTTTAAATAAAAATACACTCACCAGAAATATGAATCCTGTTTCAAACACATAAATAGCCACCATCCACATTTAGAAGTATCACATTAATGCAAAACCACCCCACATAATTGATTCTCATCTTGTGCTGTCACCCACCAACCTACAGCAGGCAGAATCCCAACTGACACACTTGCATCCATAAAAAAAGAAAATTCCAGAGCTGTTTACGATGCACTGTAACCAAGACAGTGCTTGCTTTACACACTACCCCTTCTGGGAAGCACGTCAGTCTTGTGCACATACAGAAGAATGCTCTGGGCACTGCGCAGAGCTTGAGAAGGGATGACCTCTGTATAAAGAGCAAGTGCCCTACAACTGTTCCTTGTGCAACTAGAAAGATCAAAGAAGCTGAATTTCAATGAAGAGCCCAATATTACAGTATCAGTTAGCTGACTTATTATAGATATTATATATATATATATAAATGCATTTCTTCACAAATACTTCAAAGAAAAATACAAGTAAAAATAGCTGTATAATAGAATCAGTGTGTCTGATTTCACAGAAATTGCCCAACAACAGGATCAAGACTAACATGTGTATCTTTACATGAGCTGCTGCTTAAATTTAAAGATACTTCTTAAGCATTAGAATTTTTGAAGACGAGAGGAAAATCTGTCAGCCCTTCAAAAATAAATTGTTAATGGTTTTTCTTGTACATTATAAAAATCCTTAAATTAAAAGCATTTGTATGCAAATATATATAGCTGGCTATAGACTTATAAGCTATTCAATCCTAGCTGGAAGTACACAAGTAGTGACAAATTTTGTTTTGACTAAGAGGATGCTGTTTTCAGTTCAGTAGCTATTCTCCTCTTAAGAGGTTTAAACACCATGACTTTAAATATCTGAAGAATAAGTTCATCAGCAGTTGCAGTACAAATTCAACACTTCCCTCTGTGCCTGTAGAAGAAGAAGATGGTTCCAAGTGTAGCTACTATGCCATGCAACATACAGCTCACTGCCCAGCAAACATATATGCTAATTCTTTACTGTCCAGTGTTCAGAATTATAATGATTGAAACACAATTGACTTAAACTTATAACCAGTCCAAGGAAGACATTCTTGTACTGGCACCATTAAGCATTACATTTAATTTTATAGTTTGTATGGACTTCCTGAGTTAGAGGAATGTAGGTATTTTAAAGCAATGGTTGTAAACTGTATATTGTAGTTGCTTTCATTTCTGGAACATAATACCCAAAACATTTTCCAAACGGATGCTCTAGATATAAGGTTATTAAAAAATACACTTCCCTTCCACAGAACACATTTGTTAGTGTCTTTCCTGTTCTAAAGCAAGATCTTATACTAAAAAAAATCCCAGTACACCACAGAAAATGACCCTTACCATAAACATACCTACAAAATGAGTCCCCTGCCACTAACTATATACAAACTATCTAGACAGGTGGAAAACACATTATATTTTATTTCTGCTTATCAGCTCAGTCAAATAATAAGCCCAAACTGATAAAAAAAAAATCCTTGGTCTAACCTTCCCTTTCATTTTCCTGACAAATTCATCCTAAAATTGCCCTTTGCTGGCAATATTTTAATAGTTTTATTCCTGCAGAACACTATGCCAGCGCTTGGGCCAGATACAGGTCTAATGAGCACCAAATTTCTCAGTATTCAGGTCTTTTTTTGTATATTTGAAGGAAAACCTGTATCATCAGGATTTTGTGTCAAACTTTCTTTTAAATTGCCTAAACACAGTTTTTTCTATGTGTACTTCAAACTATAAAAATGACTGTCCCAAGAGGAAAAAAATGAATCAGCATATTTAACACATGACAGTTTTACGCTCTGTTTGTTCCACAATGTAGAGAATACAGTACCTAAAATCAACAACTCAAGAATAAGTAGATAAATCAAAGTTAGAGCCAGTGCATTATTAGAGAGTGTATTTCAGTGTTCAGAATAGCATTAGCAACCAAGCCGTGTTCTTCCTAAGCAATGATGTACAAGTTACCTCTTCAGCCTTACAGATGCAGTTTACCAAGGCTGCCAGTTTCCAAGGTCAATTTATTCACCAGAATTTGTCTTTATTTATTGTATTTTACCCTGGAAATACAAAAAAAATGCTCTTGTATTTTTGAGTGACAGAGGATTCAATCTCGTTGTTAAAAACACTTTACATACGACATTCCAAGTTATTTTAAAGAGCTTCTCAAAACCAAATATTTTTGGTTTGGCATTTACGAATCTGCTTGGATTACAAAATTCAGGGAATCTGGAATCAGGGTTGTTATTCAAACAAGGCTACAGGTCTGCTGGAGGAATGCAGCCTGATACCATTTGTAACATCCAGTTTACCTGTAATCCTGACATATCAGCAAAGTCAGTGCATATTTACAAACATTTATCTGAAGTCAGACCAAACACCTTCTCACTAAAAAAAAAAACCGCTTGCATAAAACAGACTCATAAAAGGTACCACTCCAAGCACGACGGTAGATTCTGCTCCAACATACATCACAAGTCATTCTGTGCTCTGCAGTTTACAGTTTAACCAGAAAAAGTCAAAGCAGCAGCAATCTTGTTAGAGCTGCGTTGGTCAAAGGACAGCAGCAAGGCAAGGCTGCGAGGAGAAGCACCAGCATTTCTCAGATCCGCACATTGAGCATTGCCAGCTGCACTTCAGACAGGAAGAAGTCTTCACACTGAATACTACCGCTCCATGTTGAACCGTTTCGTTAACCCAGTTCGAGAGAAGAGGAGGCCATTAGCTGTGAGGGAAGGCGTGGGAAGAGCAAAGGAAAGAATACGGTCACCGCCACTTAATAGGGATAGAGAGAGCAAGACGGGTGGCTGTCACCCCCAGAATAATGCAGAGTCAGCTGGGGCAGGAAACATTAAAATGCATCAGAAAAAAACACTGATATGTCTGTGATCAGAGAGAATGGGAGGAAAGAAAAGGAATCACTTTATGCAGGAAGCTGAGAAGTAAATATTTGTTAAATCAAAACAAATATCTTCTGCAAGCAAACTATGAAACATACTTTAAAATTAGAAAAATGAAATTATCTATATTTGAGATATAGATATAGCAGCGAACTTATGCTTAATAGCTCCAGAAAGCTATGTAAGTTATTGTCAAATCTTTCAGGCTGTTGAAGAAGTAAGACTTAACAGTATCATCTTCATAGTTTATGACACAAAGAAGCAGGAGCAGCAATGCCCAGGAAGACTTTCAAAATCATGATTTTTTTAAACATGCTTGGGTTGTATTTCTAAATCCAAGAAAGTAAGAATCTTCTTTCATACATCCCAAGTTACTTCTCTAATATTAAACTGCCTATGTAAAATTCAGAACCAATGGCTAACATAAAAGTTGTTTTAAGTTCTGAAAAGAATAGATGAAATGAGCAAGGGTTATGAATGCATTTTTACATGTTATCTTAAAATACTGAAGAACTTGGGAAGGAAACATTTTGGTTTACTTTCTCAGGTAGTCAGACATACAGATTTTTCTAGCAAAGACCAAAGAAAATAACAGTAATAAGGGGACAACCCATAAAGCACTGAAACCTCCATTGTGCTAGGTTCCTGTCTGTGTTATTTAGAATTTTAATACTAAGAAGAGATGAAAATGACAAACCTAAGGAAATGTGTTTCTTTATTTAAAAAGAAACAAATGAAAATACTGTAACACACCGTCCCTTTTATGCTGATTAACAAACAAACAAAAATGTTTAAAACTAATTGGGTCAGAAATTCAGAGAGTTACTTTGTAATTTATTACTTAAGTCACTGTGGAAAAGCAATCAAAGTCAGTATGGCAAATAAAAAATATTTTAAAAAATCATTGCAATTTAGTTTAAAGGACACTTGAAAGGCCTACTTTGCGTTGACTTTTCATTTAACCAAGAATTAAACCATTCTTAATGCTACCCAGAAAGGATTAAAGTGGACAGACTACAGCAGCAATTGTGCAGGTCATACACCTATGACTGATCAACACACAATGTCCACTTTGAATGAGAACTAAAGAGACACAGGAGACCTACCAAGTCATCCAAATTTGCTGGAAATGGGGTCAGTTAGCATCTTGCATTTTCTGAGTTGGAAGCTTGTCTCTCACATTTGCAGCCCCATGCCAAACATACTTGCTCCGAATAGCAAGACAAAAAATGCAACTGGCTGGCATGAACTCTGACTGCCTGAGTGTGGCAGAGGGAGTCATATAATGATGACAAGAGCTTGACTTGGAGGCTGCTTGACTTGGATGCTGTTCCCCCATCACTCACATGCACGTTGTCCTTCACGCAGTCCCTCCTTCCTTGGTCTGGTCTGGCCACACCACGCTGCCTGACATCAGGGTCCACATTTAGGATCTCACAAAAGGCAAGACTGATTACTAGTGTGTGCAAGAGGGAATTACTTCCCACCACTGGCAAGCAGACAGATTGGAGTAAAGCCATAAGACCATCTGATTCCTCTAAATCCACACTGTCAGAATATATAGGGTTGTTTTGTGTGTGTGTTTTATTTATTTGTTTTAAGGAGAAGCAACTTCACAGCCAGCTCGCCGTGCCTGGCAGTAGCACAATGAATTCCCGCCAGGGTACCCGACGTCCCAGAAGAACATGTCCTCTGACTCTGAGCTAGTTAAACACACCTGAAGTTCATGGACAGATGCAACCTGGACTTGCAGAGAGATCACTGCCCCTGAAGAGATGGGGATGGTCCTCTGCCATTGTGGGGGCACAGAGGGAGGACAGAGTTAAGGAGGGAAATGAGGATGCCAGAGCAGTGCCAGCTGCAGGCTCCAAGCACAAAGTGAAAGGGGGCTCAGTCAGCCGCCTCTAAGAATGAACAGGTAGAGGAAAGACTGAAAATAGGCGGGGAAGCCATGGAAGATACAGAAGAAGTAGATAAGGCCCTGAAAAGTACTTTTGCTATGCCTATCCTCCTGCTTCCTGGAGGAAAAGGAGAGGTAGGAACAAATGCACTTCTATGAGGGCTTCCCTCCTATACTAGCAGTGGTGGTGTAATCCCCCCTGCTTTCCTCTCACACACTTTGCCTTTCCAGAATCCCAAGCGCAAAGTCAGCCACTGGCTTCTTCTTGTTGCCTCCAGCAGACTGCTAGGGATTGCTGCCCCTAACAAGACACTGCTCCAGCAGCACAAAGTCAGCTCTGTACAAGGGGAAACTTCTCCCCTAGTGTTCCAAATCAGTGCACCACCACCACTTGATTACAGACTGATGAACCAGGAGATAGGTTTTATCTAGCTTTCAAGTAACACCTGGATCAACCCAATCCATTACTTTCTGTACCTATGCCATAAGCTTTGGTGCACTACCAACAGAAAAAGGAAACAAACTATAAAAAATGAGATCTGTCTGGAAAGTAACAACATGTTAGAGGGTGTTAACTCCCTCTTAAGGCTGTCACAAGTATAACCATCAACAGGGAAGGATGAACTGTGTTGCCAAACAAAGTGCCACTGGGCATTATCCTGATTGGGATAAATACAGTATTGAAACAACAAGCAAGAATAAATAAGGTGATACATACTCTGTAACAGTACTCTCTTTCATTGAGATATCACGATCTGAAAGCAAGAATCACGACTGGCAGATGCTGGTGTTGAGATAAATTGTAGTAGCATTATCAGCAAACTGTGAAGAACTGAAGTGTCAGGATAAGAAAGGTGAAGACAGAACACTTGTCAACGTCATCAAGAAACTTGCCTGACACCATTCTGATTGCTATCAAAACCCTGAAAACCACTATGGGGACAGACAGGCCAACAATGCTTAAAATAAAATCACAAGCAGGACCAGGAAGACAATCAATTTGGGGGTTTGACAGCTAAATCTAAATTAAGAAGTGTAATGTTTTAAAATCCACTTCATCTAAAAACACTGTGCATTTTTATCTTGCCAAACTAAAGATCCGTTTCACTCAGTGCAGAAGATTCCTTTCAGCCCAAAAATGAAATACTTGCTTTTAGATATTTGCAGGGAAAAACACAGAAAAGGAGAGTTGCTCTGTCAGGTTGGGGATTTTTACTTCACAAAACACATCAGTTATTTGATACTTCACTGATGTGTATTTGATTCTCCTCCTCCTACTTGAGACAATTCAAACCACATATTCCCTATCACAGTCTGGGCTCTAACCATCACTATCTTGCATCACAGATTACAGTCTTCGTAAAGTAAATACAAACCCTTCTGCTTTTCCATAGAGAAACTTCCTCTAGATCCTGCACAGATCTGGAGAACGGACAATTTCTGTTCACACAGCAAGTACCCTACATGCATGCCTCATGTAGCTATGAAAAGGCTCCTCCTCAAACTTCTCCAGCCCGCTTGCTACTGCTACTGGAGTCAAAGAAGAAGCAATTAATTTCAATGAGCAGCCCAGTATTAACAACAACATCAAGTAATTAACTAAACTTTATTACAGGTACATGAGTTCTTTATTGTACTTAACCATCCGCTACAGCGAGAATAAAAACTTGCGACACTCACCCTTGACATGGCACATGTAACTTGCAGGCTGGCTCATCTTTTATCCTGTCTTAAGGACTAAATACTACACCACTGTGAAGGAGGTTTATGGCATGAGTCTTCATCACAGAATACTCCTCCGCTCAGTCTGGCAGGAGGCACAGAGGAGTACCCCATCTTGGTGAAAGCTGTAAGTTCAAATCCATTCAGACAAAAGTAGGAAAGTGAACAGGAGTTGCCTAATAACTAAAAACAGTGATGAAATGTAGCCCCCCTCTTTTCCAATAGTTTGTCCTGAACTCAGAAGTACTGCCAGGGCAACTGCAATTCCACTGCTGGGGAAATTTACTGTTCATCAAAAATATTTTCTCCAAGTCTAAATTAAAATAAAAGATAAACAAACAAACAAACAAACAACAACAACTAAAAAGATAAAGGTGGCTACAAAGCTACCTATACTACAAAACTGACAATTACAAGGAGTCTCCATTCCCACTCTTATTTTTGTAAACCAGCCCTGGCACCTCAGCAAGTTGCATCCTAGAAAATTCAAGATCAAACTAAACTGAGACTCCTTGTCAGCAATCCCATTAAAATAAATAGAAGGCATATTAGTAGGTCCACTGATTTTCTTGGAATTTCTCACAGACTTATTTAAAGACAGTGATGTAGAAGAATTTAGCTAAAATGCAGCCTGGAGCAGCAACAAAATTCATCAACCAAAACACTGCAAAAATGTTTAGTTTGCACAAAAGTATCAATAATACACTGAAATCTTGCTGCTCTTTAGTTACAGAACGATAAACAGCAGAAGAAGCTAAACATGTAAAGATCTGAAAGACAGCACAACATTTTAATTTTATACTTGTGAATTCAATAATAAGAATAAAAGGAAGTTTGTCAGTTTGCATGTGTTCTGTAGATCACAAGAATGCTTCTGTGTCAGAAGCATATACATTTGGAGATGCCTTATCTGCAATTCTTCACTCACTTAATTGGACTCAAAAAAAAAAAAATAGCTCAATTACCAATAGTTAGCAAGAGGAATTACAAAACAGGCTGCCCTGAAACAAAAAGAGCTAGACAGGACTAAACTTAAATGTACCTGTTTCATATTCACATTATCTGTACTAAAATGGATATGAACTGAAATGTGACAATTTAAAATTATGAAGTGTAGCTTAATGGTAGAATTTTCTAAGGCTTATAAAATTAATGTCTTTACTAAGAATACTACTCTAATACAAATAGGTCTTTATTTCATGAAAAAAAGAGGTTGTACGGAGCAGCACTCTGGTCTTTCCAGAGACTTCAGGTAACTGAAGTAACAAGATATAAATGTATCTAAGTCCCAACTCCTTTTCCTCATGAAATAAAAAAAAAATAAATCTTCCTTATGTTTCAAAATATTCAGGATATTCTCCCAAAAAGTTGTTCAAATAAAGGCTAGGCATAATCTCAGAAACACTCACCTAATTGTGTCAGCGTGGAATCTGTGCTTTTTGGTGACATATTTAAAGGAACACACACCTATGACACAATACTACTTTTGCCAAGGCAGTGTACCTTTCTCTGCGGGTGTCTTCATCAGTGATGCTGGAAGATTTTTTTTAATTCTTCAGATTTACTGGTAGAGTTACTCTGACAGCACATCTGTGCAGCACAGACCACACCTACATCCTCCTATTTCTAATTATAGAATTTTTCAGAGAAGATACTTGATATGTCATAACCTAGGGTTTGAGAAGTAGCTGTGTATTTTTTTTTAACAGCTGCCGTATGTCAGAGGTGAATAACAGTCCATTTTTTGATCTTAAAGATATAGAGAAGCATTTCTGGATGAGAAGAGCTATAAAGCAAATTGTTACTTCAGCATTACCAGGTAGCAAGGTTAGTTCTGCCATTAGCTCAACAACAGTACATTTGTACAAGGAGAACATTCAACATCCTGAGAGGATCTTAATCCCTATTAAATAATGACAGGTTGCTTTCTTACAAGGTTTACTCCTCCTGAGTGAATCACATTTTGGCACCTTTGTTTCCAGCAGATGTGCCAATTAAGAGGATTGCACTGTATGAAGTAGTATAACCTTTCCATGCCAACTTTCAGTCTTTATGGGTAGGCTCATTCATATGCAGAAGGCAAGTGCAGCAGCCAAGACATTTTATACCCCAACAGCAAAGTTTTCTGGATATCTTTGCCAGTTGACTCTTAACTACATTGTCTTGAGCCAAATACATTTTGAGCAGAACAGTTTTATAGGCCAGACATGTACATGGGTATAAATAAGAAAAGGTCCCCAAGCCCCAGCTGACAGGTCAACCTCTTGTTTCCCAGACTGACATTGTTTCCATTTCCAGCAAAGGACAGAGAAAGAAAGGTAAATGTTGATAGAAGAGGCAGATCAGCCCAGCCATCTGATTCATGCAGCAGTGTTGCAATGCCTGTGTAGAAGGTCACGATGGATTTCTCAACTTAAATAAATATCTAGAAGGCAGATACACTACCTATTTTTCCCCAAACATGCAGGGCACTTCTGAGATCAATTTAATTTCTTGCTAATTACTTTTGAAAAAATAAGTGTTCTCTCCCTAACGAGGGAATTCCTGTATTCTCTTATCATCCCTACGAAGTCCTATATTCATAAAAGGAGCTTAAGCTTTACAATGCCCTTTTATTCCCTTTATTAGAGAAAGTAAACAGCCTCAAAACTGAAATTCATGAAGGCTGGCCCCTCTAGCTAGGAAGCTGCCCAAGTTAGCCAACAAGAAAATACAGAGAAAGCCACAGAGCACAAGGCCCACACTCACATAACGGCCAACCCAGGCCAAAGGGAGACATCTCTCACTCACAGCAAGCACTCCGTGTAGCGAGGCAAATGAACTCAACAGCAAAAGAAAGGTCAGGAGCTTGTCCTTATTTTAAAAGGAAACAGAAGGATGTGCCAGCATCACTGTCTCTGCTCATGAGCCCAAATATTTGGAGCTAAAAAGCCCACATACACGGGACTTGGCAGATCAGATTCAAGAAGAGACAAGAGGGGAAAAAAAAGGGAAGGCGGAGGGTAATATTGCTGCTGTACTCCAAACTTACCTCTTAGATCAAGCCATTCATGGGAGAATGGGACTTTCCCAGGAGCATCCTGGCACCACAGGGAGGCTAAGCAGGGGAAGAATGCCACTTAAGTGAAGATTTGTGCCTTTGGCTCCAGGTATCCTTTGTAAATCTAGCCCCAAATGTGCCAGCAACGCCCTCCTGAGGAAGGCAACTGTGAGATGTCCCTATAAATATGGAGCTGAGATTTTCAACAACAACAAAAGACCTGCTGCAAATGTTATATCCACCTGATCTCAAAATAAGGAGTTTAGGTCTTAAGGAGATGAATGTGATGGAAGGGCTGAGAGAAGGTAGATTCAGCATTGTAAGGAACAATATTCAACTGCTATAATGTGTTGAGTACGTGCAATATTTATAGATCCTGGAGAGAGAGCTGTGAAGGGACATCTAAAACAATGTGCTGGAAAAAACAAACTGGCCCCAAATAAGGACTAAAAATATTTTAATTACATTTCTGAAAGGAACTTGGTCAACTTCTTGTTCTTGGGTCATTTTCTTGCAGTTTAAGATTATAGGAAAAATTCACACTAATCATTCAGTTTCTGTTAGCAGAAAGAACAATACTGTCAGACAGTTAACAGCAGACAATTCAAGATTCACTCCAGGGGCAAATTCACCTCACAAGTCAAAACTTACCCCTTGGTTAAGTAGCTGATGTTCTATACACAGACCACTGCCTGAAGACTCAAGTAACTTTTAAGCATCTCAAATTCCACGTCAGGTCTGCCATGCTGTTCTGCTGTCCTGATCAGGGCTTTCATCTCAACAATAGCCCTTGGCAAGTGATATTTTTACACATTTAATGCATTTAACTTTTTTCTTCCAGAGCTCGCGTATTTCTGAATAATAAAAAATACAGGCAGGTCCAATAATACTTCAATCACATTAATAGGGAAATCTTCATTTTTATGCAGCTTTTTATATCCATCCAACTACAGATGAATAAATGACTCCAGGTAAAACTCACAATCGTATTGATTCATTTAAGTCCTTTCTAAGAAGCATTACATTTAAAAATACGCTAGTTCCTATCTATCCAGAAACAGCAGGTAAATCTGTAATGTTTGTATGCAAAACAGAACTTCAGAACTGCAGATGACTGCCAAATCTGCTTTGCAGCTTTATTCTATGCCACATTATTGCAGTGTCTCACAGGTCAGTTACAAAATTGAATTCTACTACTATACATTCTCCAATCCACAATGTTTGTTCAAGGTTTTTATGCTGGAAGCTTCCAAGTTTGTTGAAGTTCAAAACAATACATGTTCTCAAGCAGAAGGAGATGTTGAAAAAAAAATTAAAGGATGGAGGATGTTTCAGAGGAATCTAATCAACGCTTTTTTTTTTTGGCAGTCCTGCCAAAGCCTCCAAGTTTTCTAATCTCCCAGACATCGGAATTCAGAGCAATGAACTGTTAAGGAATGTTACCAGACCTTTTACATGAAAACACAACCAAGCATAAGGAGCATGAGTAAATAGCTGATATAAAGAGCACCATCTACTGACAGGCAGCATGTTGACAGACCCAGACAGTTTTGCAAGACACTGCATTTGGCTGCCAGATAATGCAGCTTTTATGGAATTCAGCTTTCTCCTAGCAATGTATAGTACTTTTCACATTTTCTCTCTCACTTGCCTTGTCTCTTCTGTGCTGTTTAGCCTGTCTTCTGCTCGCCCCTCACGAGACAGCCCACACGCTCCAAGGAGCTGCAGCACAGTTTTAGCAGTCAGTCCCCCCTCCTCTTTCCATTTCTCTCATTTCACTCTCTTTGAAGTTTCCCACTTTGAACTACTCTCCCCTCATACCTAGCTGTTATACTACTATTTTACAATTATAAATTAACATTTTATTACCAGTTGCTTTTAAGGACATGTTTCCAAAGCCTCCTGAGTCAACAGGAATTTTCCATTGAAGCCAACCACCTTCATACCATCCCTAGATGAGAAGCAATTGCCTCAAGATTACTTGAAGCTTCAAGGTTTACTTGATGAGATGAAATATCCTTCCATATTCTCACAAAGGAGATTATATGGAGGTGAAGGTGTCTTCTTCACTTTTATCCTACTTCTCTTTTATTTCTTTGAACCAAGTACTATAACCTTTTTTATTATTTTACTACACTAATTACCATGTGCTCATGAGAATAGGCTGTTTCCTGACAGACAATAAGAAAGTGTTATCAATATCCACAGATGGTTCTGATGCTACTCTCTTGGTTAGTATAATCAGAAATAACCTTTAGGAATGCTATTTAATGTCTGGTCATAAAGGCCGGCCTTCACTAGTAAACATAAGAACCACTTCTGATAATTAATCTTGAAAGTGAAAGAAAAGAAATATTCAAATACAGATTTTCTGTTGTTTTATTGATTAAAACATCAATAATGCATTTAAAGCTCATCAGTTACATGTTTATATTTCATGCAGATTCCAAAAGTCAGTGAAATCCAATTTACTGGTTTTATACAGTAAACCTTGTCAATCTGTTTAGAACAGGATTAAAAGAGAAACAACTGATACAAGTTTTGCTAAGGGAGATGTTATAGTCAATGTGCTTATGTATGTGGCAAATTAATACCCATTAACAACATTATGAGAGGAATTTCCTAACAGGTAGGAAAGCTTCAAATTTGACCTTCAAATTTATAGCCCTGCTTGCTGGGGTTGGCGCAGAAGTTTTATTTTTCTAGACTATTTGCATGCAGCAGCAACAAGTTACTTTTTTTTTTTTTCCCAAACCTCTTTCTCTGCTCTAGAAATTTTTCTTCCATTGCACTGTGTTTCATCCTCTGCAGTCCAACTTCCTTTTGCTGTCCATGTTCTCTACCTGACCTCCATCAGCCACCTACTATCCCTATAGCTCATGCCTTCCCCAGCTTTTTATTTTGATCCTTTGAGGTCAATCACATATCCCAGGCGATGAGATGGGTAATTTCACTGCTCCCCATTCTATTTCTCATGTAATTATAGCACTGGACTCAGATAGCTACTATACTTCTCTGAGCAAAAAATATTTGCAATCACAGGTTTCATCATAAGAATAGCCAATTCTCATCTCTTATACATTAGGACAAACTGAAGAATTTGGTAAAGTTGGTGAAGTGGCATAAAATCAAAACGCATTTGGTTAATAAGTTTACTACTCTTTTAGATTGATACCTCCCATTCCTCATTCTAATCTCATTCAGTCTTCCCTCTAGCTCCATTTAGACTGCAGTTCCATGGACTCTTCTCTCAGCAAAAAAGCAGCACAGCAACACTCTCCCTAGCTGCTGTCAGTATGGCCCAATGATTCAGATATGCCAAATTAACAGGAAAGTGCTGCCAAAGGGGACAGTTCTCACTGGTTACTCTTGACCAACTGGTAGAAAGTAGTCTATCACTAACAGAAGCCAGAGGGAGATGATTCAGGTGGATGGTGAATCGATCATCAGCTCACTGAAGTCAAAGAACTGAGCAGTCAACTCAATAAAATGAGAGAAAGTAAGGGTTGCAGACTGAAATGTACTGCAGGAAGCATGTCATTAATAGGGTGCTCCATCACCAGCTTGGATCAGCTGGGTCATACTTGCACTTCCACTCCATCCTGCCCACTCTCCCTCAGAGATGTCCTGGTACCAACCAGCCTTTGTAAGATCCTGAAGTGAACCAGGTTTGCCAATGGGGAAAGAAAAAAAAAACACATCCGCAAACCCAGAACAAAAACCTAACCATGGGAAAGCGGGTTAGGGAGGAAGATGAAGATCATGCACAAAAGAGAGCTGAATAAGAATTTCATCAACAATGACCTGGCCTTATTTGCCATTATCATGCCATGTATAGAAGAGTTAATCTTATTTTCAAGTCCAGTTCCATCCGCTCATTTTATTTTGGGTTTTTAGCATCACTTTCAATTTGCGTAAAATGTTTTATAGCACAACTGGATGCACTCTTTATTTTTTTAACCCCTCCAAGTGTCAAGCCTACTCATTTAATTTGATTGCACTCTATAGCGTTCTTTTTGGAATCAAAAGCTAAGACAACTGCCTTCCCAATTATTATTCTTTTGGGCTTTTATCAGCATTTGTGTGTCCTTTGCAACCTGCAAAACAGTGAGGGGGACAAAAAGTCAATAGGAAAAAAAAAAGTAATGTCTTTCACTGTTTTCCTCCCTCCCAGCAAAAGAGGCAACATATGCTAATGGACACATGAGTAACTGAATTTCATACGAATTTGAGATTTTATCAATATGCTGAACACTTATCTGATCTAAGCACCTCATTTGGCACTGTTCTTTGTTTTTCCTCCCTTTCAGAAATACTGTTTAAAAACAAAACCCTTCAAATACTAAGCTATTTCACCAGAGATTAAGGGAAAATGAAACAACAGCTACGGAAAACAAAGCTGGTAATTATGAGGCCAAAAAAACTTTTTCCAAATTATCGTTCAGCTACTAGTTACTATGAACAATTTGCTATAGTTTGCAAGCCATAAAGTAGCCTTCCCTACGGAAAAAGAAAACAGTTGTGACAGTTTAATAGGCATGAACCTTAACAAGCAGTTCATTTTCAGATTCTTCTTCTACAATCAGCAATAAACGTTTCAGGAAACCTTGCTACATGGAATAACACTCAGTTTTTCTCATCATGTCTATGAACATCACAAATCACCATCTAAAGCTGAAATGTTGACAATGAAACTATTTTTTCTTTAGGACAAACCAAAAGAAAAGCAAAATGTCTGAGTCATCAGAAGAGAAACGTTCTTCAGACTCGAACTTATAATTGCTACAGAAATTGTACCAGAAAATGTTTTTCCACTTAATCAGCAAGGATAGTGATTAGTTAAAATAATCTTCAAGCTTATACACAAGCTGTATTTACAGAAAAGTCTGTGTATCAGCAAAGGTATGCTGAAGTTCAGTCACATCTACTTTTTCATAATAAAAGCACATTCACAAAATCCTTGGCAATCTAAAGTGTACTGCTAAGATTGAAAGCAATCAGCCTTGAATGAAAGATGAATTAATAGCGGTTCTAAAACCATTAGATACAGACTCTATTGTCATGCTTCTGTTTAAAGCAAGGAAAGAACAGCAAAAACATAGAGGGTGTCTAGGTCAGCAAAGTCATCAGTAGTTGATGGATGCACTTACAGACATTAGAGAAAAAAGGAAAATAGGCAGAACCTAATACCCACTTAGGAGATGCCATATGTAAAGGACAGAAAAAAGGCCTCAAGATGTGCAGTAACTCTACCTTGTCCAGAGCTGAAGGTTTTCTGGTTTTAGATATGCATGTCAAGGACACATTTAACCCTAGAAGTGCAGCTTGATGCATCATCACAGCATTCATTCCTAGACACTGAAAAAATTAGAAATATTCACTCTACCAAGTACACCTTCTGAGAACAGCCCCTACCAGTAATATCTATGAACTCTGGGTGAGGAATTAGGGGAGAAAGGAGATGGAAGAATTCTCACTTCAGAAGGTGTTGATGACTAACCTCCACGTAAGCTGGAAATGCAATTTTTTTTGTTGTGAAAAATGGTCAATTTAACAGCTTGCTACAACTCGAACCAGTGGCCTTGCTCCCAGTCCTCAGTAGCTCACTGCTACTGTTTCTGCTAACACAGCTCTTGAGGTTCCAAGGAGAAGGACCACATCTGTTAGCTGCTGTGAGATACACAATGGGCATGGCTGTCTCCCAAAACCCATGCTGAGCTTTTGCTGCAAACTCACAGTCAGACTGCTAGGAAGCCCTGAGCAGATCCTGCTGGTTACTCCATCAGAATCAGGCACAGGTGGGCTCTGGTAGCACTGCACCACAGGAACCAGGATCAGCATCTCCCATTTCAGGCTACAATTTGCAAAGGAAGAGTGAGTACTACATCACTCTTAATTGGTTATAGCTACCTCTGATTCTAGTGAACTCTTTGTGGAGATGCCTGGAGAAGGAAGGTAAGGTTTTGGACATAAGAGTTAATGAGTAACTGCCCAAAATAAAAGTGGCAGCTTTGGTATAATCTCTGAAATCAGGCCACTCTCATGCAGATGGATCTGGTCTTGTTTTATAATCCTTAAGAAAAAGAAGGGCCGACTGTGAAAGGGATCCCTTTATTATACTGATAGAAATCAAGTAGAGATGTGTGGTGGTTTTACTCAGCTAAACAGCCGACCTCCACCACAACCACTCGCTCACTCCCCCTCCTCAAAGAAACAGGGGGAGAAAATAGGATGGACGGGGGCTGAAGGGTTGAGATAAGGACAAGCAGGTTACTCACTAATTATCGTCACGGGCAAAACAGACTCAGCATAGGGAGATTAGTATAATTTATTACTGTAACTAGCAAGCTAGAGCAGTGAGAAACTAAAAGCAAACTAAAAACACCTTCCCCCCACCCATCCTCTTCTACCTCCTCCCCCCGAGCAGCACAGGGGAACGGGGAATGGGGGCTACGCTCAGCCCATATCGCTTCGTCTCTGCCGCTCCTTCGTGGTCACTCTCTGCTCCCCTGCTCCAACGTGGGGTCCCTCACACGGGATGCCGTCCTTCCCGAACGGGTCCTGCGTGGGCTTCCCACAGGCTGCAGCTTTTCAAGAGCTGCTCCAATATGGGTCCGTACCACGTGGTCCATCCTTCAGGAGCAAACTGCTCCAGCACGGGTCCCCCACGGGTGGCAGCTCCCACCGGATCACCTGCTCCTGCGTGGGCTCCTCTCCACGGGCTGCAGCTCCGGCCNAGCACCTCCTCCCCCTCCTTCTTCAGTGCCCTTGGTGTCTGCAGGACTGTTCCTCACTCCTCTCACTCCCAGCTGCTGTTGCGCAGCAGTTTTTCCCCTTCCTTAAATCTGCCTCTCCCAGAGGCGCAAACAACATCGCTCATTGGTTCAGCTCCGGCCAGCGGCGGGTCCCTTTTGGAGCCGGCTGGAGCTGGCTCTGATCTGACATGGGGCAGCTTTTGGAATCTTCTCACAGAAGCCACCCCTGTGGCCCCCCTGCTACCAAACCTTTACCACGTAAACCCAATACATTCCACCCCTCGCCTCTGTGAAAAGCATATTTAAGAATCATCATCAAGATATACTTTCACATCATCACAATCATCACAATCTTCACTTACATCAAAAAAACCAAACAATTCCCCACACCAAAATTAACATAACATCATCACAGCACCGACAAAGTGGACAATTTACTCACACTCCTGCAGCCCAAAAGACCCCACCTGTTATCTCCTGAACTCTCTTATCCTACCTTCTGTTCTTCCCTTTAAACTGGTACATTTTTGTCTTTTCCTCTCTAAACCTATAAAAGCAGCAATCCCCTGAACGTGTGTACCTCTTCAGTTATCTCTCATTACTTAGGCTTATGTTGCCCAGAGAACTGCTACTGCAGTAACACTCTAGACCTTCTCCAGATGCAGTCCCATAGGGGATGGATGAGGAAAAATGATACAGGCTCTAGAGTTGAACAGGATCAGTTTGGCAGGTGAGGTGAAGAATGAACTGGCCATGTGTCTGTGTGTAGGGTCTCACAGGGCTAGCAGACAAAAGATGATAGCTGGTATACTTAAGAGAATGGGAAAACATCATGGATTTGCATGACCAGAGCAAGATATAGTTCAAAAAATAAGTAAATAGCCTAAAAACTAAAGGTAATCTTTTCTCTTCTTAAACCATGAGATTTGCTGAAGGAATTGGATTCACGTCCCCTCATCTCTTAAATGGAAATTACTTGTGATGTTTGATCCTGTTTTTGACCACCAACAGCATGTCTTCTCCAAGTGCTGAAGGCCTCAGCTGCACAATAACACCTCCAAAATTCAAAGAAACATACCATTGCACCACTCCCTCCCTCCCTCTGCTCTCCCATTGCAAACTTAATAGTTTCAGAGTCTGTCATACTCGCAAATACGTCTTAGTTTTAGACTAACCCTGCAGATACCCAGAGTGGTTAACACCAACATAAAGGCCCCCCAACAACAAAACGAGAAGCCTCAACTCAGCTGAGCTGCAGGACAAGACAGGCATGTAAAACCAGGCCAAAGCATTGCGTCCAGGCTTCACTTCATGGCATCACAGGCAAGGAACCCACGCTACTTACAAATCAGTTGGTCAAAAAAAATTAGAGGGGGAAAGGGAAGAATTGTCTCTCATTAAACATGACATTCTCCTTACCTTCTGCTTGCCTCACTGATAATACATAGCATCACAGAAGGCATCTGCTTTGACATTTGGGAGTTGGTTTTCCACTCCCTACAGTGGCAGAACAGCTACACTGTCATCTGCAGCTGACCGTTGAGTAGAGATAAAACAAACACTTCTGACTGGCATCCATATTCAGAAACAGCCAAAAGAACTAGTATTTGCAAAATGGGAAATTAAAGCATACTAGAAAGCCTGCTTGGCTTCAGATGTTGTTGTTGTCAGTATTTTTACAGGGCCTAGAGGCCCCAAATGAGACAAGATATCCCTCAGTACCAAACACCATGCACATTTAGTAATGAAAGTCCCCCGCCACCAAATACTTCCATCCAAAATCAGAGGCAAGACACAGGAAGCACTGAAGTTCTCCAAAATCCTACCCAAAGGAAAGTCCTTACAAACATGGAAAATCCCTTCTATACCATCTATCAAAAATTAATGAAGAATTGCAGAAGGCAGCATATACCAAACCCTACCATGCTTTTTGGGAACTGTGGTGGAACACTGTCCTATATTAACCCCTCTTTTAATTGGATGTACAGCAGACAAAGCAGCAGTGGAGGCCTTCACCATTACCCACCATGGAAAACAGCTGGAGAATCTGTCCCATGGAGGAGAATGGGAACATGCAGAAAACACACTATAGTATTTATTATTCTGGAGCAGCCTGGCCAAGTCAATGTTTTCCAGGTTTCAGGCACACATGGCAAAGCTTTTGGAAAACCAATTTTACACGTACGAGAAAATATTGGTGGCAAATTTATTCCAAATCTCAGTTTTCTACTGAAAGCACAGTACTAACTCATCCTAATTATCCTCTTTCTACAGTTGGAAAAACTGAGCCACAGATCAAGAACTTCACTTCTCTAGAAGAATGACAGGTTTCTAGAGAGAAGAGGAAAGAAGGACGGAGGAAAGAAGGACGGAGGAAAGAAGGACGGAGGAAAGAAGGACGGAGGAAAGAAGGACGGAGGAAAGAAGGACGGAGGAAAGAAGGACGGAGGAAAGAAGGACGGAGGAAAGAAGGACACATACACTCCAATCTTTTCCTTTTAATCCAAAGGACAGACTTTTTTCCAGATTAGGCAGCATTTACTTGCTAGAAGATCATATTGAACATAGTCGTATTCATATGCGTAGTCTATCTTAAGCGTTCAATGTATGATTTTTGAGGTAAATTCAATTTCTGACACAGTCTTCTAACACAACAGTGCGCCTCCATTAGACATTAGTAACCATTTCAATATCGAACAGAAGGCTGGTTAGGTAGTAAGGTTGAGTACAGAATTCAGTTTGAGATTAGGATACCTAAATTTACCTGTCAATGTAGTCCATAAAGTGTAGGCAGACTCAGCTGAGCAGTGCCCACTTCAGATGAAATCTAAACCCCCTCTAGGCTCTTCTGTGTATGTTAACTAGTTCTTCAGCAAATATAATAGGAGTTTAGACACCTAGCTTATGCACAGACACTTAAATTAAGTTGCCCTCATCATCAACAAGTTCAGTTCCACTCATTGTAACTGAGGAGAAGATGGACTCCATTCTGCCCCCAGCCATCGTTTTCCAGACTTTTAATGAAATCACTTCCTTCCTTAGCGCACCTCTGCACTGAGTGAAACCTTGACAAGTTGATAACACAAGAAATGCCCTTCAGACTTTATCAAGGCTATTACATCCACACACCCCTTTTGTGATTGTGACACATTTCACTTGCAGTGCTAAGCAATTATGTCATTTTTCAAAATGGTAAAAAAAAAATTCCTACTTGTAGAGAGAAAGGTGGACTACAGCAACTGCTAATCAGTTTTGTCAGAAGTGTCCAGCAAACACATGTGGCAGATTAATGAAATTATTGTTATAACTCAGATGAGATGTACCATTTGCAGAACTCGCAGTGCCAGCAGTGAAGCATTAAACTGCTTTCCTATTTTAAATGCTAAATTGGTTCTATAACACATTCTGTAGTCCCTCTAATCAGAATTGTATTATTTTCTTTAAAGGGCAATTCTACACTTTTTCTTCCCCATCAAGGCAGCTATGTCATTAAAATACTGATTTATTTTTGAAGCAATCTCCATGAAGCCCTTAAAGTAGCTTCAAAGTGAAAGCAGAGGTTTTGGATGGCTTTGTGGAGCAGCTTCAGAATGAGGCAAGCAGCAGAACAGGCAGCGTAAGTACATTATGCATCTGCACGCTGTATGGAATTGCTTTTTCACTAAAAGCCACTCCATCTTTTTATCTATATTTCTTTTTCCCTGAAGAGAAGTTCTTTTAAACAATGTGTCTGTCTACACGTGTCTACAGTATTAGACATCCCACTTATTTCTAGAGTACTACCACAGCTTTTTTCTGCTTATGTTTGCTAATACATACTGCAATTGCTGCTCCTTTTCACACTGGTGTAAAGGAAAAGAACACAAATTTCACACTGATAGCTTTCACAGGACAACAGGAACCTGAAGAGACTACATCTCCCTCCTTATGCTCCCTCAGCTGCCTCTTTGTAACCATCTGCTCTTGCCTAACATACACATGGATGCATTCGCCCCCTGCAGCAGAAACCATCATTTTGCTGTGGATTTGTGCAGCCCCTAGCACACCGCAGGGTCACAGGCTGCACCTCTTCCCACCTTGCCTTCCTTCACATGCACACAGTGTGCACATGCAGGCACTGAAAATGTTTTCGTTGTTGATTTTTTGGTAAAAGTCCAACTGTAAGAGGCCTGAAAAACAGGAATTCCTCTTCCTGGTATCAGTGATACTGATACAGTGATAGAGCTTACTTGTAAAGATGAATGTTGTAAAGGATCCCTTCAAATAGTTCAGAAAGTCAATGGTGGTCTTGCCTTCTGTGAGTAAACTTCACCTGGTCTACTTACAGCCATGGAAAGAGCTAAGTGTCAGTCTGAACTGGTTATTTTGAATTCCCATGGGGAGAAAGAAGAAAAAGAGAAGCAGTAGGAGAGTAATCTCATCTTGAGACAGGGTGGAGGGGATGGAAAAGAATAATGGTCCTTTACAGATGCCCTTCTTCTTTTCCCTTCACTGTCCTGGCAGAGCACAACAAATGAGCTCAGGCAAGATCTCCCACTTATAAGCGGCTACTGTCAAAGCAAACGGTATTTCAGAATCCCTAGGTACACAGTCAGGGCACTGATGAACAGGAGAAGACAGATCTTTTATGCTGAATGCAGAAAACTTGCTGCAAAAAACATGGGTCATCACAGTACGCTATTCATAACAAGAATGGAAGACACAGCAATGGGAAAAAACACGCTACACTGAGAATACACTTGGACTCCAAATCAGGCATCTGTCCTCCTACAACAAGCTGACTTACAGGACCCCAACAGACAGACATGTTTCTTGTTTTCCTGGCTAGTTACAACCTAAATTCTGCATGAAGCGGTTAAATTCTGCCCTACAGGTAGGGTTACTCCAGCACTTCATTCCTGCCAGTGAGTAATAAAAACAAAATATCAGCCTTAGCTGCTTGAAGTATACGGGGTCACCCAGTATTCCTATTTCACTGTTCAGGAAAGAAGTAGAGTTCACTGCACAGTTTTGAGACTTTAGACATCAGACAGAGGCCACAATCGTAACTGATAAGCTGAGAGAGAAAGAGGTGTACACACCAAACATTCCAGCACCTGAAAGCACAACAACATGCATACTTCTAACTACGCAACACATGAAAGAAAAAGCCTTACTGAAAATGAAGATAGAAGCAAGCACGCTAATTATTGTGTATTACTAATAATCACAGAACAAGACATTAAGAAGGCTCATTGCCCTGAAGTATTATTTCAAATAATATTAACTATTATTTTAATATTTATATATCTACTTCAGACATACTGTACACTCAGATTCTGTAGCTATTTTTGCTCGTCCTATTAAAGTCCCAATGCAATAAGTGTTTTGTCACTATTTCAAAGAGGGGATAGGAAAAAAAGTTATATTAAAAAAAAAAAGGACTGACACTATCTACTTACTAATGGAAAACAGTTTTCAGTGCAGTACCTTTAGACCACTGGTGACCTGTTAACTGCTTCTCTACAAAAATCAACTAAGAAAAAGCAAACTTGCTGTCAATAGAAGAACATTTCACCACCCAGGGTCTGTACCTCCACTGGGATACATTTAGAGGTCTGCAATTCAGACACCTTCCCACCCAGCTGCACAATTATAAAGCAAAACCTAAAGGAGTGGAACAGACCAGGTGGGGTCATGCTGAACCTCCACTTTCCTGGGTGAAATGCTTGTTGGGTTCAACTTGTGCAGTCTGGGTTCTTGTTCATATATCCCATGGCTGCTACAAAGTTTCAGAAGAGGGAGACAGTTGGAAAACAAAGCAAAATGGTAATACTTCACCAACCAACCAACTCACTCAGCGGCCACTGATATTTCTCAACCAATTACAAAAAAAAAAAAGGTTGAGCAGCATGAATGTGTATGTTACGCTACACATATCACTAGGACTGTGGCTTGGCAAACACCATCTTTCTCATTCAACTCATTTTATAAGCTTGACTACGAAGGATAATACTATGAAACAGAAGCCACTGATTAAAAAATCTGGAGAATTCTTCCAGAAAAATAGGGTTTTTTGTTCTCCTGTTAGAGAATGATCAGAAAACATTTTTTTTTAAATAACTGACAAAATAATATTTTTATATTTCTAAAAAGAATCTAATAACACCCTCATCACTCAGAAGCCTCACTAGTTTGTGCTTGGTCATTTCACCACACACTCTTGACACACAGCCCACGTACTGCCATGGCAGGGCAGACCTCACCAGGAAGCCAGAGGAGTTGCTTCCACCCCCATTGATCTCAGCCAGGCCCAGAAAGCTGTGATAAATGCTCACCTTTTTGGTAGTGAGTTCAGTCAGCCCTTCAGTATTGTTCGATGTCACTTTGAAAAAGCGATTTTTTAAGAAAGCAAAAGCAACTCAAAGAATTACTGAGCCACACTATAACAAAAAGTATATTCTACTGGTGTCTATACAGCAGTCATCAACAGAAGGCACAATAATACACCTCTCTCTTTACCAGTTTCTTTTCAGAGTTTTCATGAGCATTTTAAAGGACTGTTAATTTGTCTCTAAGTCAGATAAAAATCTGCCGTTGCTAACACAAAAGTCTAACTGTAGTGGCTGCCATTAAAAAGTCCTTATTATTTGCCACTGCTGCTCCCACATAAGCAGAAGTGTGTCATCAGGTATATGCACCTTACTTAAGAAGCAAAACTCCCTGAAGAAATAATCTTCTAATAAGTGACAGACCAGATTTGGGGGTCACGGTCACACTGAATAGCGCTTCATGAGTACAGTACGTGGGCTGCCTTGATAAAGTTACTATTTCTGTAAGATATGATTTTCTGAACCTTGTTAAGAAAGGATTCCTCTGTTAAAGCCTATACTGAGAGAAGTATGGGACTTGAAAAGTATAGTAAAATTTTCACTATCATAAATTATCTCCGGATAAACACTGAGTCAGGCCATTGGGGGCTACAGAGTAGGGTTCTCTTAAAAAAAATTAAAACCAACAGATCAGACATAGGAACCAGAAGTAGCATTTTAAGAAAATAAAGATAAGAATTCCAGAAAACACATACAACAGAAGTTAGATGTAGAAGGTGCTAGTTACATAAATTTTATACAGATAGATATAAAAAAAGTGTATTTTATATATAAAGCATCCTTGCTTTCTCCAATAAAAAGTTTTCTGCTCCGTAAGACTGTCCACTCAACAGTCTGATTTTTTTTTTTTAATATATTCTGAATAT
>VXAL01015710.1:681192-696074 GCA_013399475.1 Chauna torquata
TTAACACTTAGATAATTTCCTTAATTTGTATTATCTCCTGTACGTTATTGAAGTCTCAAATTATGCACATCAGATTAGATATGAGTAATCGTGGCCTTTTTTGGACTTGCTTATGTTTGTTACATATAACAAGCTGGTTCCTTAGCAGAGTCTGAGGAAGACTGACATCATTCTATTTTCCTTTAAAATTGCACCTCAGTCTATGAAAACTCGATTCCATACTCATCAGGAACTTCTAAATGAGTGCTCCTTCAATGTCGCTACGCCTTCTGTTCCCTGCATCCCAAATATAGAAACAAATATTGTTATTCCCCTATTTGCAACAGGGTAACTGCATAAAAAGAACTTTAAATCTAACTGTAGCCCATGAATTATTACTGTGCCACAAGTCCATAGCTGAGGACAGAAAAAGAAGGACACGCTCCATTAGAAAGGAGATTGTTTGTTTCTTTGGACAGCAAAACCTTAGAGCTGCCAGGGGTTTAAAATGTTGGAATTGGTCCCAGTGAAGACAAATTAGACAGCTGAAAGCTGAGAAGACAGTCTATAAGGTACCCTAAATTGTATTCAATACGTTGCACTGCTTTGTGCAATGTAAGTCTCACTACTGTGGATACAGAGGGATAGGCTAGGAAGGAGAGGCGGTGGGGTAGCCCTGTATGTTAGGGAGTGTTTTGACTGTGTAGAGTCTAACAGTGGTGATTACAGGGTTGAGTGTTTATGGGTAAGAACTGGGGGGGAAGGCCAACGAGGCAGATGTCATGGTGGGAGTCTGTCATGGATCACCCAGCCAGGATGAAGAGGCAGTTGAGGTATTCTATAAGCAGCTGGGAGAAGTCTCGCAGTCAATTGCCCTTGTTCTCGTGGGGGACTTCAACTTACCTGATGTCTGCTGGAAATACAGTCCAGCAGAGAGGAAACAGTCTAGGAGGTTTCTAGAGTGTGTGTAAGATAACTGCCTGACACAGTTGGTGAATGGGCCAACTAGGGACGGTATGCCACTGGATCTTCTTCTGGTGAACAGAGAAGGACTTGTGGGTGATGTGAAGGTTGGAGGCCATCTTGGGCATAGTGATCACGAATTAATAGAGTTTTCGATTCTTGGAAAAGGAGGGTGCTTAGCAGAACTGCCAGTCTGGAATTCCAGAGGGCAGACTTTGACCTGTTTAGGAGATTGGTTGCAGAGTCCCTTAGGAGGCAGGCCTGAAGAGCAAAGGAGTCCAGGAAAGCTGGACACTCCAAGATGGAAATCTTAAACGCGCAGGAGCAGGCCATCCCCATGTGCTGAAAGACAAGCCGGCGCAGAAGAAAACTGGCCTGGCTGAANATCCTTGCTTTCTCCAATAAAAAGTTTTCTGCTCCATAAGACTGGCCACTCAACAGTCTGATTTTTTTTTTTTAATATATTCTGAATATTGAAAATCAATTACTGACCAAGGAAAGTATACATAGTTATATACATAAATACACAGTACGTAGCTTTATATATATATATATATATAAATAAAAAATATNGGAGTGTTTTGACTGTGTAGAGTCTAACAGTGGTGATTACAGGGTTGAGTGTTTATGGGTAAGAACTGGGGGGGAAGGCCAACGAGGCAGATGTCATGGTGGGAGTCTGTCATGGATCACCCAGCCAGGATGAAGAGGCAGTTGAGGTATTCTATAAGCAGCTGGGAGAAGTCTCGCAGTCAATTGCCCTTGTTCTCGTGGGGGACTTCAACTTACCTGATGTCTGCTGGAAATACAGTCCAGCAGAGAGGAAACAGTCTAGGAGGTTTCTAGAGTGTGTGTAAGATAACTGCCTGACACAGTTGGTGAATGGGCCAACTAGGGACGGTATGCCACTGGATCTTCTTCTGGTGAACAGAGAAGGACTTGTGGGTGATGTGAAGGTTGGAGGCCATCTTGGGCATAGTGATCACGAATTAATAGAGTTTTCGATTCTTGGAAAAGGAGGGTGCTTAGCAGAACTGCCAGTCTGGAATTCCAGAGGGCAGACTTTGACCTGTTTAGGAGATTGGTTGCAGAGTCCCTTAGGAGGCAGGCCTGAAGAGCAAAGGAGTCCAGGAAAGCTGGACACTCCAAGATGGAAATCTTAAACGCGCAGGAGCAGGCCATCCCCATGTGCTGAAAGACAAGCCGGCGCAGAAGAAAACTGGCCTGGCTGAACAGAGAGCTGTGGCTAGAGCTCAGGAAGAAAGAGAGGGCTTACAACCTCTGGAAGTAGGGGCAGGCCACTCAGGAGGGCTATAAAGATGTTGTGAGGCTGTGCAGGGAGAAAATTAGAAGGGCCAAAGCCCAGCTGGAGCTCAATCTGGCTACTGCTGCTAAAGACAATAAAAAATGCTTTTATAAATACATAAAAAAGAAAATGAGGACTAAGGAGAATCTCCATCCTTTATTGGATGTGGGGGGATGCAGTGACAAGAGATGAGGAAAAGGCTGAGGTACTTAATGCCTTCTTTGCCTCAGTCTTTAGCAGCAAGACCAGTTGTTCTATGGGTACCCAGCCCCCTGAGCAATATGGAGTCTCTTCTCCCAAGCGCCAACTGAGAAGATGAGGAAATGGCCTCAAGTTACGCCAGGGGAGGTTTAGGTTGGATATTAGGAAAAATTTCTTCACTGAAAGGGTTGTGAAGCATTGGAACAGGCTGCCCAGGGAAGTGGTTGAGTCACCATCCTTGGAGGTCTTCAAAAACATTTGGATTCAGAGCTTAGTGACTTGGTTTAATGGTGGACTTGGCGATGCTAGGTTAAAGGCTGGACTGGATGATCTTAGAGGTCTTTTCCAACCTAAATGATTCTATGATTCAGGGCATGTGAATGCATAGGATTGCAAAGAAGCCTTTTTAAAAATAACTGAGCAATGAGGAAACTTAAAACAAATGGATCTGCCCAAATGTTTTATTTACAATACTTTCCTCTATTCCCTCTCATCTTTTCACTGTACAGATATGATTGCATGTATAAAGTTTCATAATGACAGCTTGCTTCAATTCCTAAGGCCACACAAGTTATAATCCCAACTCTATATTCATGTTTTAGAGGATAAAGCAACAAGGTTTTGAAATTTAAGGAGAGCAAGCCAGAAAAGACAGGCCACCTCAGACTATAACATATGAATCCAGATAAGAAACTTCACTAAATTAATACTATACATTAAAAAAAAAAGTTATTAACAGGGCATCACAAAAAGCAGTCCACTTCATTAGCTTGATACTATTACACCAAACTTATTCCATCAAGCAAAATGTTTAGGTTGGGGTGGGGTTATTTTGCTGATTTTGTTTTAAATTTGAAGCATTCCCAACTCTTTCTAAATACAGCTACTGTAATCAGATGTAAGAAACCAATGGCTGATTTCACAAAATTGAGAGCAGTATGCTTACTCTCTTTCCCTGTCTATCTCCAGCACAGACAGCCTTGATAATGGTTTTCCATTCATCAATCCCACAGGTACAGCTCATGTAGTAAAAAGAGGCTCCATTATATTATACCACCAACGAATCTTATTCCGATTTTTCACTAGAATGAATCTTCTGCAAGCAAAGACAAGCTTGACCTGCCTGTGTTCCATGTCAGCTACATGAGCCCATTCTCAACTGGAAGCCCCATTGCATCATGTTTGCTCATGCCTAAGCTTGTAAGATCTCCTCTGAGTTTAACATACCTGAGTTTTCAATACAGGGCAGATCTGCATCTGATGAGGTTGAAACAGGGCAGAGCTGCTTGCTTTTGTCTGCTAAAGGCTGGGTAAACACATTATTAGCTGGGTTTTGTCTCAATGCCCATCCAAAATTTGGTCTTTACCAAATGGATGATTCAAACCAACTAAGCACAAACCTGTTTGCCAAGGTCTCGAGAAATCGGCAATGTGCTTGATAACTGGCTGCAAAACAGACTACAAATAGCAGTGATTTTCACAGAATATAGAATATCCTGAGTTGGGAAGGACCCACAAGGATCAGAGCCCAATGAGAGACTTTAATCAATGCCAGCTTGAACTGGATCTAGTTCAATGACAAAGACAGAATGAAATGAGTTTAAGGTGTACTCATTTATAACTAGATATTTTAGATAAATATCAAAATGGAGAATTCATACCAAGCTTTTATCGTTAAGGCTACTGCTCAAAACATGTACTGCTATTTTATTCTAAAAGTAAAATACCTCATAACTGTATGCATATTATTTGTAAGATTTACTGTATTGATGACACTAAGATATAATTCAATGACTGCACAAATGAGAATAATTGTTATTGCACCTAACCTTTTTTGGTCCTTAAATTTTTTTTTTTTCCTCTCTCTACTAACTCCAAAAGTGTCAGATTCATTAACAATGAGATCTGCCATTCTGCAGAAATGCCCCTCAAAGACCTGTTTTTAGGCCTTGCCAGGTCAAAAAGAATGATAGGGCTTTTAAATAATCTCTCCCAATTTTTTTTTTTTTTTAAATATTCTTACGCATCATTCTAATTAAAAGTGCAACTAATATGACAAATTACTGTCCTACACCTGAACTATCTGGAGCATACACATTCATTCACCTGCACTTCATAGTCATGTCTGTTGCACGCAAACAAGAAACAGCAGACCTCTTATCAGCTTATGAATGAGTACAGACACTTTATTTGTTTTTAGGAATTCACCTGTGAAGTGTGTTCATGCACTGACATACCAGATATGGAAGAACTGATGTGGTAATTTACCTAAAATTAGTTAACAGTTTATTGAACTCAGTTATCCCTATAAAAATCGATATATTCAAACCTTTCTCTTCCTTCCCCTGCTCCAGGAAAAAATAAACAAGCTTACAAAACAAACAAACAAAAACCATATCTATTGCCATTCTGGTTGTTACTCAAGTCATTCAGAAAACAGGTCTTCAGAAAGCCTGAAAGAGCAATTCCATTATTTATCATTATCTTCACATACAGCGAAACAAAACGTGCAATGTCCAACATGTGTGGGGAAAAACTCCATGGTAATACCTCCCTTCTGTAATACCCACCTCCTTGGACTTATTTTTGCACCTTTGTACATCTTTAACAGGATGATAAATGCTTTTTAAGCAGTAGTGAGGACTTCAAAATGCCTAGATTCTTAAAGACTCACCAAAATAAGTAAGGATCCAGTTCTACCTACCTTAGATATTTCTGGTTCCACTTGTTGCCTCTTGGGTGTCTCTTTTGACTCAGGCCCTTTTGGAGTACTAGTGTTCTTAGCAGAGGGAGATTCAATTCTTTCACCTTCAACTTGCAGATTAATACCTTCTGTGGCGACTGGGTGATCAATACCATTCGGATTCAGATTGCAATGGATAGCTGGGAAAAAAAAATGACGGCAAGAAAACACTGCTTAGGAAAGAAGAACCCAAATGTTGCAAACATTTATCACAAAGTACTAAGAAATGCCATATGGTAACAGAGTTATGTCAGACAACAGCAAAAGAACTGTCTGTAGCTTGACACAGATCCAGGATGAGATATTTGAGGAAGAAAATGAGAGGGAATGCAGCAATGTATACAGCTATTTTGTGCAGGCTTCTGTGTCGAACTATACTCTAGTGGCACCACTACGGCGTCTAAGACTCTCAACTTACAGCTTTTACTAGTATAAGACAATATATCCCATGTACTTATCCTTCAGCCATACCTTTTTTCTCTTCTCTAGAGAAGTTGAAGTTTTTCTATTCCATTCTCCATTAACTACAACATTCAAGGTTCTAAACAATGTGGGATAAGTAAGCTGTGCACAGCAAGTCAGAAAGTCAGTCTCTGCATAGAGTAATGACTTACCCAGCTGATTATCTCCCCTTCAGCACTTTGTACTGCTGCAAATCACCACCTACACCACCCTAACAAGCAAGAGGGATGTACTCTTTAGGAGCATATAATGAGGTGTGGACTAATGATAGCAGAACAAGGAAAGCAGCCAGAGGGGGAAAAAAATGGAAAACAAATGCAAACCGTACCACAGAAATGCACATTTAGAACTATGCTGGTAGTTTAATTGTTTTCCGTCTGAAATCTCACAGTTCCTGCACTCACATAGACAGCAGCCTTAACAACCTTCTTGGCACATGCAGAGATTTTAAAATGTATGGATCCTGAGGCAACTTCCCCTTCATGCAAGTATCAGATTTTTGTATTTCTGTTCCTGGGCAACTGCACTACTTCTAGCGTGGCTTGTAATTAATGGTCCAAACTTCCCCTGCATGCAGAAGAGCTTTGCTCACATACTGTGGTACAATATTTGACAGAATTGAATAGAAACCCAAAAAACAATGTAAAACAAAAATAAAAGCTGCCCTTTTACTCTTGCTTGGCTTAGATGCAAAGGGTGGAGAGCAGGGGAAGGAATGAGAACTGCCAGTTTTAGCAGCTATATAAACAGCCCCGAAAGCCTCTCACAGAAAACAGGCTCAAGCAGCCTGAGAAGGCAAAGGGTCTTTCAACTACAGCACCTTTTGAATATCCATACACCTGAAAACTTTTAGCCTACATAGTAGAAATTCCTTGATGCAGAATTAAAGCAAGCCCAGAAGGCCAAAAAGTGGCCTTTTCTCCTTGGGATTTCAAAAACACCCAAATATTTGTAAACAATGAGTAATCTGTACAAGGACTACAATAACTACATCTGCAAGTTAAGGACGGAAACACCTATGTTCAGGTAAAGGGAACATTATGAAGGGTAATTCATTAACACCAGAGTGATGGAAAGCAGTAAAGAACTGCAACGTTTTATTATAAATTGCAGACATTATCTCTAGAAGAATGGAAAAATCTGTCACCATCCCACAGAAAACCACTAAATTAAAGTAAAAATTGCAAGGAAACTAAATTTCACTCTTACTGCGAGTGGCTGTAAAGGAATCTAAAGGCATATAAAGGAAAAGGGGCTGCAGCAGTCTGCATGGCTGTTTTTCATATCTGCCATCTTCCTGTCATTTTAGTAGGCTAGGCATCTGCAATCTCTTCGTAGAGAGCTGTTACAGAGCCCAGTTTCCCCAGCCAATTCTAAAGAGTTCTTCCCTAAGTCTAGCTGCAGCTCTTTTATTTGAAAGTTTCTCTTCCCTCATTCAAGGCAATTTGGTAGGTTGGCTGAAGGCAAAGCAAAAACTAAGACTCCTCGTTCTGATATTGCCTCTCACAGGTGAGGAGGGAAAACAGATGACTGCCTGCAAGTCACTCCTTTTCTCCTACTGTTTATCCCAGCCATACCACTGAGTCAATCCAAAATACAATAATCTCAGTAGAGGCATTTCATAACTTTTGAGTCCTTTATTTCTAGATACACGCCATATGTACCCCTTCCTGGATTTTGCTTTTATCATGGCTACAAGGCTACAGTGGAGCTAAACTTGAACAGAGTTGCTTGATTTTGCCTTTGAAGAACCTCTTTCTGTGACAAAAAATGCAAAATCCTTTTTACTTCTGCAGTGAAGTTAACAGGCTTCACCTGCTCTGGCTGCACAGCCCTTATTGGGAGGTATCATGAACCTGCCAAGCTGTTATGATGAAGGGAGTCCTTAGCACTTTTAAGCTCCCAAGGGAGGTTTCAAAGAATTTTTTGTGGTTTATATTTACATTACAGTGAGTGAGAGAGAGAGAGAGAGAGTGCGTGTGTGCGTATGTGTGTGTGTTAGGAGACCAAAAAAATTCCTTCTCTCCTAGATCATACTCACCTGTATGATCTAAAATATGTGTGATCTAAAATATCTAAATATGATCTATCTCTTACAGATCATATTTGCCTACCTGAAAGAAAAAAAGTATTTTCTAATGACTGCTTTTATCCTTCAGAACACAGAAAAGGTAGATGTGACCCGCCAAGACAGACCTTTCCACAGCCCAATGCATAACTGTTCTGTTAGTAGCCAGATTTAAGACTGCAATTCCCCTCCTTCACAAAAAATGGGAGGTATCCTAAGCACCCTGTAGAAGTACTCCCTTCCAGCACATCCTGCTCAAGGAGAGGCTGGAAACTAGCAGTGAAAGACACTTGGTAAGGGAAGGAGTCCATAAAAATAACCACTGGACTGTCTTCTGCAAGGATCTTGCCTAGCTGAACAGGAGGACTCCTGCATACACCTTTGAAACACTAATACAGCTCAGCAGCATCCAGAAACGTTCAGCTTCTGGCTGCCAGCCCCCTTCCAGGGCTCACTAGAGAGAAATGACAAAGCCCAGTGGGACTTAATGCTGGCTGGAAGAACACTGCCAGCAGCAAGCTTCCTGTGGATTGCAACCCCTCCCTTCCCAGTGGCCCCCAAACAATACAGATTCAGGAGGAGGGTGGGATGGACAATGAAAGCCTTCTACGTTACAGCACCGCTTTACCATGCATTGCAGGGAGCAAATGATCCAAATTTCTGATAATGCAGCAGCATAATCATCACCTGGATGGCTTAAGAAATAAATGAATCACATAGCAAGATGCTGCTTGGCTCTTAATCCCATCATTCCTTCGAGAGTAATGAATGTTGGTGCTGTTTCAGCAATGCTTTACGTTGGGCTCCTTCAGGATACAGGAAGAAAAATAAACTGGAGAGGCTGCTGGCAACTACATACACTCCCATTACCTTTTCATTGAAAAGAGGTGACTGTTTAAAAGAAACATGGGCTACCTCAGAAAAGACTTTTCCAAAGTTGCTGATGTTAGCGTAAGGGAAAGAGACAACTTTTTAATTTATTTTCCAGGGGGAAAGGGAGAAGAAAAGAGTTCATGTCTCTCCTTCACCCCCATCACAGTCTTGGCTTACCGCTAAGCCTGGACTGGCTGTGTTCCTTCAGGAAAGCACACCTAGAACAAGACCCTCAGCATGGGGAGAAGGCAGACAGGAAGAAAAAATGCAGAAGTGAGAAAATAAGGATCATCTCGGTCACTTGGCAAAGCTAATATCTTTGTCCTGAGCCATCATCAGGTGGCCAGCTCTACTGCTTTTCTCCAGTACTTCCTCCATCTCTCAGCTATACAGAGATAAAGAAGGAAAGAGCATTTGCTTGCATGCATCTGTTATTTCCTGTTACCACACAGAAATCCTGTGTTTCCATCTCTGTAGCCGGCAGAGGTAGAACTCTCACCTTTTTTTTAAATGTCAATACAAACCATAATTGCACCCTTTCAAGATCTGTTAAAAGGAGGGAGAGAGGTCAAGGTCTGGTCAGTAACAGCATATCCTCTTCTTAAATCAGCACTTTACATAATTTCAGCTAGATAAGACCAGCTGTAAATTTCAGGACCGACTATGCAAAGCTAAAGGGGCCAAGGGACTGACAGCTTCCAGTGTAGAAGTTCTGTAGAACTGATGTAAGCAGCTCTTACAAGAGATCTTAAATCATCAACTTTATCACAAGCCAAACTTCTCTGATCCTCTCAGCTGACTCTTCTTAATTGCAAAGCTCATCTCTTCCAGGACTTAACAGCATTTGTCCAAAAAAAGATTCTTTGTAACTACAGACAAAGGAGTTTATTGCTAAAATACTTGTCCAGACTCTTACCTCTCTTTACCCCACCCTCTCCATTCAGATCATTTTCCCATACTGCTGCTTTGACAATATCCCTACAGTCTCGGCACTTCTTCACTCTGCCAGATCAAATCCACCTCAGCACTCGTACTTCCATATCAGTTGATTGTGTGAGCCTAATACCACACATATCAGTAGTATCTTTCTCATTTTGATTTTGAAGCAGAACCTCTTCCAATACTATTGCATACATCGTCCCTGTGCCTCAGTAACACAATTCTTCATCCAGTTTCAGATCACTGAAATTCTCCTTTCCCCTTATGCCTACCAGCTAGCCCCACCTAACAGTTGATTAATGTTGAGTCTGTCTTCAAGCTTCCCAACAATTGTTACTTTACTTGGATTGAAAGCTTTCCACGCTGGGAACTTTCTACTTTTGGGGAGGGCGGCTGGGTGTTCTGTACAGCGCTGACTGCGCAGCAACAAGCACATGACAAATAGGGCTGGCAGACAATGACACAGATCCAGAGATTACATTTAGAAAACCAACTATTATTTAAAACAAAAGTACTTAAGTGCTCTTGTACTCCTAGTTCAATGGCAGAGCTGAATCTACAGGAAAAATATCCACTTCTCCAGAACTTTGAAGGAAAGACTGCTTAAATCTGCCAAGTTACGGAGTCAGAAACTGTGAGGAAAATAGTAGATTGAGCACCCAAAGTGGAAAAATGACCACATCTGCCCTAAAAGACCAGGGAAGGAAAAAAAATTAATGTAACAGCGTATTTTTTCCAAATGCTAGAATGCAAACCCAAGTCCTTTCTGGGTAGACAGAGCAGGAGAATTTGTTGCCCTACAGAAGCTGATATGTGAGCAGAGCTCTGCGCCCACACAGATCCCTTACGGCATGTGTACGCAGCTCTAAAGGAGAGCCTGCAGCACACGCGAATGCTCTGCTTCTCTAGCTGCCTTCCTCCCATGCATGTCTGCCTCACAGATGGCAAGCAGCCAAGAAACAGCTTGTCTGAGCACGCCTGATGGTACACAAAAGTCACCAAGAGCCACAGTAAGCTACTGGCAGCTGGGGGGAGGCCCTGCATTTTACTAGAGGATACTCTGTAAATCTCATCTTGAGAAAAGCCTGAAGCCACTCTTCAAAAGACAGTCTTGATATATCCAAAGTTTTCCACGGCCAGATGGGGAGTCTTAGCCTCTCCATCTGTGGGCTCAACGCTTAACAGATCGAATCTATGATCAATCGCTCCCTCTGTGTGCTCTGCTGCCTACTGTGTCAAACATTTCTGAACTACTTGTTTCAGTGGGAATACTGCTGGCTGCTTAAAATTTTAAGCAAATCAATTAAGACTACATTAAAGCATACTTGGCAAGTGCTTCAGTTACATGCAATAACAATTGCTCTATTCTGAAAAGCAATCGAGTAAAAATAGTATCTTCTTACTCATCTGTCCTGTTCTGTGTGCATCATCATCATGTGCTAGCTTTTGCTCTTTGGAGACAAAAAACAGGCACAGGAGACACCCATCCAACCTCTAAATCCTTAGAAAACTTTCAAATGTTGAATACCTGCAAACGTGCTAGCTTCCTTTTATATATTCACGCCACAGACTTAGCTACACAATGCTAGGAGGTAAGTTTATATACAATCCACCTTTCCATCTTTGCTTGGTTCTTCATCAGTGTCCAATCAAGTCTCCAACCATGCAAAATTCTGCAGTCAGCTCTTTCACTCAGGCTTCTAAGTGCTGCATTTCAATACTGAGTGGTCAAACAGCATCCCTAGGTTTTTTTGCTTGGTGTTCACTCACAATCCACTCTAACTGGATTGATCAGATTCGGGGAGACATTCACATAGAGAACACACATCTCGTTCCAGTCAGATGGCTGCTTGCATTGACCAAATAAGCAAGAAGGAGCTGCATCACAAAGCCCTTCCCAAATTTCCAGAAGTTTGTATTTCATTAGTAATTCTGAACATCTCTAGAAAACATAAGATTATTCCCAAGATTGTTGGACCTGAGCAGTTGTTAGCACTTCTGTAACACTAAAAAACAAGATTAAAACAGCTAATACAGATGACCTTAATTAGTACTGTAAAATTTAGGATTATTTTGAATGCTTTATCTGGCACGACGTTTCACAGTAATCAGTTTCTGTAACTCCTATGGATGGTCCATCTGCCTTACCAATCACCTTATAGTTTTGAGAAACTGTCTGTCTTTTGCCTGTAGGAATTACTTCTCCATACAGTCCAACCTCCAGCTAACGTACACCAGCTCAGTTCCACCAACCCCTCACTTCGGACCAGCTGAAGCTGTAGTCAAAGTCTCATACGAATCCAACCTACTGCTTATGTTGCCATCTAGTAAATGCTGCTGGCAACCTGCTGAGGAAGTACCTTCAAGATCTTGCCTACTCTGTTTCTCCAGTCTGCCTATCTAATGGCCAGCATATCAGCAGCATTCACACAGAGCCAAGAAGCTCCAAGTCCGTCAAGATCTTTTCTACTTCTGCACAGGTAACACAGACTTACCAGAAACCTCCTTGAAGGCTGAAGTCCCAAAGTACTTTGTTAAAGTAGTACTGGCGCCCAGCTATCTGCTTCTGTTGGTCAGCATCAAAAATGAGTAATAAGCAAACACAAAAAGGCTGTGCCAAAAACCAGGGCTGAGCTGTGGGGAGTTTTGCAAAGTGCTGCTACTGATGAACTGTACCAAGAGGTGTGGGTTCAAAGCTCTGGCAGACATGGACAGCAAGACAAAGTCTAAAGTAACCACACTCTTGATGTGGCTAGCTCTGAACCTCTCTAGCTGCGCAACTGGGTATTTATGCCATGGTACCAGGCCAATTACTATTACAAGCCATTCACTCTCTCCAACAACCAAACACAAACACAACCAAACACAACCAAACACAGGAAGAATGACCAGAACTAAAGGCAAATGCAAAAAGGGAAAAGAACATCAGACAGTCTACTACACTCATACCTCTGTTACACCTCAGTTGTAAGAGGCAGGTGATGGTAATGAGTCTTGTATAGCATTAGAAATATATCAACCAGAACAAGTATCTTACCAATTTCAGCCTGAATCAAACTGAACAAATAATTCCATAATTTGGTCAAAGCCCATGCAAATCTTAAGTGTATAAAGAGGAGAAATACTCCCTAATTGTCTACTGAACAGAAACACTAAGTCCAAAATAAGAAACCATCTTTTTGTATAGGTTAAGTTTGCCTTTTAAGACCCTTGTCCCACCAGGATTTGTATGCACTTAAGTTTACTCAGTTAAGAAGTTTGCTTTTGCATTTTTGACAATTTTCCTGTTGGAAACTACTTGTTTATTTCATGTATTGTGATAGCTCCTATTTCATAGATTCTAGCAATGCTGTAAACAAAAAGGTTTGTTACACCTGCTCTTCAGGACACAGCCTGCATATTATCACTAGGCAAGACAGGCCTTGGAGCCTCAGCAATTCAAGTTCTGCCTTTTGTAACAGCAACAGGATTTCATGATGAAAAGCAGAGACAATGACTGGGCAGCCAAATTATTTCTGAGGCATTTTCTCATTCTATTTTAATAAATGTACAGTTGGTATAAGCAGCTCTTGAATTCACACTAGCAACAGAAAGGTTCGTTGAAAAATGAGCCAGTTCAGTGACTAAGTAAGGCAAGTCTACCACAAACCCTGCACAGGTATACAGGAAAAGTAAAAGACGGGACTAACGATCTATGCAATTAGCTCAGAGCAAAATGGACCTCGGTGAAAAAAGTAATAAAGGTCAATAAGTAACACACGTTACATGTATACAAGAACATTCTTTGAACAATGGATTACAGCACAAAATAGTTGGTAATTTGTTTTGCAAACTAATTTTATCCTTTGTTAATAAGGAGGCTTGTGCCAGCATCTAAAAAGTTTCTCCTGAAAAGTGAGTAACAGCTCCGGATTTCAGATGTGATTTCAGATTTTTTGTGAGATGCACAAACTTGCAGTCAAGGAGGGTGTTACAGGAGGTAAAAAGCCTAAGTACGAAAAATACAAATCAATAGGTAGAGAGGAAGAGAGCTAAATTAATGCTCTCACTGGAGGAAAAGCATCCACCATACACTGCAATTGTCAGTCACCTACTGACTTGTGCAAACTCCAGAGCAGACACCACTGTTTGTTGCTCACTGAGGATTTCACGGTGAACGTGGAGAGGAAGTAAAAAAGATAAAGAACACAACTGGGTGAGAAACAAGTCTTCATTGGTTCCACTAATCCTGAAGAAAACTTGTCTTGCTGTCACCAGATGAGCTCCTTCCAAATATTTCTGCTTCAGAGACTAGCTAGTCACGGTCCACCACAACCTGCATTTCTATGAATGCCTCATTCTCAAGTCCTAACTGCACTACTCTGCAATTCTATAATCAGCCAGCATTACAGCAGAAACCTTTTCTGAAAGGCAGTGAGCCCATCCAGCACACCAAGCAGAGCTCAGATGCACAGAGGTAAGTATGACTGCATCAGAGCTGCACTGTCCCGGACACGCATCACAGACCTCTGCCTTTGCCCTGTAGCGCCTAATGAAAGCTGGCGTCTACTGAGCATGCGCAACATAAACGGCTGCAATTCAGCTGTGAATCCAGGCTTTATTCCCTGTTCTACGCATGATGCACAACGTCATCAAAATGCCAAGGAAAAAATTGTTATTCATTCTCACTAGCATAACCAGTTTGCAACCCGGCAGTTGACTTCTGTTTTCAGCCCTGGCTTTCTCTCAACTGCCTGTAAGTTACTTCCTTTGCTGTTTTTTGAGGCTACCCCTTCCCTTGCACGTTTAACGAAAGAGCCTGGAAATGCCTTCTTTCCTTCCCCCAGTAAAATTCTTTACCTCCTACTGCTTACTCATACCACTGTATCCTACTCCCTCCAGTTCCACAGCTGATTCGTGCAGCAACAAACCGCTAGCTGAGAGCATGCAGCTATTTCACTAGAGGAAAATCCAGGAGAAAGCTTCTGTTTACAGACATTAAAATTCTTCTTTCTTTTTGTTTCTGAAACAGCATTATTAAAAGTCTGATTCTTGCTGTATTGGGTTTATGTGGTAAAGGTTTGGTAGCAGCGGGGCCACAGGGGTGGCTTCTGTGAGCAGAGCCCAGCAGCTGCCCCATGTCAGATCAGAGCCAGCTCCAGCCGGCTCCAAAAGGGACCCGCCGCTGGCCAGAGCCGAGCCCGTGCGTGATGCTGGTTGTGCCTCTGGGAGAGCAGATTTAAGAAAGGGAAAAAACTGCTGCGCAACAGCAGCTGGGAGTGAGAGGAGTGAGGAACAGCCCTGCAGACACCAAGGTCAGTGCAGAAGGAGGGCAGGAGGTGCTCCAGGCGCCGGAGCAGAAGTTCCCC